>JADLZL010006508.1:0-103049 GCA_015844335.1 Chrysopogon serrulatus
GGTGTCTGATGATACTCAATCTTCGGACGAGCGGCTGCGAACAAGCCGTAGGGGGCCACGTTTTTTGGAGGCAAGGGGAAAACAGAGGATTGGGTTGACATCTCTGGCCCAATTTTATTTGGGCCTTGTACAGAGGCCCATAAAAGATGGCAATTCTTTTTTTTTTTTTTTTGATCGGAAGATGGCAATCCTTTTCAACACAATTTTGGTTTTCCTCCATAAAACAACAGAATTTTGGTTTTCCAATCCAAAACAAAAAGAAGCCGTTTCGGTATTTCGAGGAATTATCCATCATCTCCTATATTTGGTGTAGCCACAACTCAAACGAAAAAAAAGTAAAATGCAATCTAGGTCTTTAAACTTTTAGAGTATTCATATCTAGGTCCTCAAATTAAAAAACAACTATCTAGGTCTTTAATCTATTGTCGTCACACACTAACAGTCCAAAACCTGCCACACTAACGCTAACATCTGATGTGGCTATGCCAAGTAGGTCGTGCTCACCGCTATGCCCCAAGACTTCGGCACCGTCATGGGTGGGTTCTTGGCCGCGGCGCCATCATGACACGTCGGGGCGGCAGCTACTATAGACGCCCCTCATACGTGGTGTGCAAGGCCCTGTGTTCCGCTCAAGACACCGCGTGGCGGCTGCTCCGCATCGTCAACACAAACACCGATGCCGCGTGGATCCCCTACGGGGGCCGGTGCGAGCTAACCCACGTCGCCCGCGCCATTCATCAACCCGGTGGCATTAGGATGGCCCCGATCATGCCGGATGGGCTACTCATGCTCACCAACGGCACCATCCAGCTCAAGAGCCTCGCCTCACCTCGCCTTCTACTTTGGCAAGTAGTTCCACTTGGGTGCACAACGGGGCAACGATGTAGTCCTCCATGCCCCCGTCATCAGCATCATCGGCGCGTTCTAGGACCTCAAGACGCCATGTACTCGGCCGCTCTCACTTCCACCACCGTGTGCAGCGCTCTTTGGCCGAAGGCAGAACCAAGGGGCTGGCAGGGCCCGTGCCCCCCCCCAAAACAATGATTTTTTATGACTTTTGCTATTTATCCGTTGACTTTTTTTTCTTACAAAAATCTGTCGATTTATTAACCGTTGACCGTGCTTTTAGGAATGTGCGGTGTGTTCGAGAGTTTTGTAACAGAACCGACCAATTTATAAAAGCATAAGTGAAAAATCACTCGCTAAGCAAGTAATCGTCACACTTAAGCCATTATAAATCCGGTAGTCCAGAAATCTCGAAGGATTTCAAACCAAACATCATCGACCAAGATCGTACAAGTTTAGCGTCACCATTCGCACGTACAACATTTCACAAATAGTTCGACAACATCGAGTGCGGAAATAAAGTTATTACAAACCAAGTTCTAAAAAATCTAAGTCGCGAAAGCAAAGTAGTTTTGAAAGCTCAACCCAACTCACGCATTTTTAAAGATTAATACAAAGTGCCGGTCCCGTAGTCTATCCATCAAAAGCGGTTGGGGAGAATATTAAGATTAACCTTGCCCAAGGTCTTCTAGTCCACTGGGAAAAGACAGTAGCACAAGATTGCGTGGAAGGTATGTCCGTCACGCACAACCAACAAGCGGGAAAAACCCCGAGTACGAGAAGGTACTCGCCTAGACTTACCCGACCGACTCAAAATAAAAGACTCCAAAGAGCATGACAGGGCTTTATCTGGGGATAGCTTGACTCTTTTTGCAAAAAGGCGGTAATAACATTTAAAGTGGTAGCTCACCTTAACCATTCCTATTTATGCTAGGTGAGCACCTATACTATGCATCATTTTAATATTAGTCATGATTAAGCAAGCAAGTAGTAACCATAATCATAATCATCAGCTTAACCCATCATCATCATTAACCACATTCCATAATCATTATTACGATCTTTGCAGCTCAAGTCAAGGTGTTCACCGGCCCAGAACGATGGCGATTCGAATCGATTACTACCGAGCTCGGGGGTATTCCTCACACAAACCACACTCACCCGTCGGTGAGCTACAGATCACCGTGGCACGTATCCGGGGGACAACAAGTACGCGGACTCGCACAAAGCCATGGTAAAATTTTCATCACATTTCATCCAGTACAACAGCCTACACAAAAAGATAAAGCCACAGGACATAATTGCACATCTAATAACTTTGTACTGTGAAAAGTGTCAAACAATAGATTTCATATTTTTCTCTAGAACTTCTTAGCACAAGATCAGTCATCAAAATTATCAAGGCATGATTCCTCATAATTAATTTATTAAAAATCATACAAGAATCAGCCTGTAATTGAATTTAAATCATATTCCAATATTTTTGTATAGGAACTGCATGATACATATTTTTCCCAAAAACTACATCACACATAGAGTCTAACAAAATAAGAATCACATTTTTCAGAGCATTCTACAATTTATCATGCATTTATCCCATTTCAGCCATTTAAGCATTTAAATAAATCTACACAGAAAAGTATCTCAAAAATTACATCTCATATTTTTAGTAGATAGATCTATTCACTAGGAATCCAACAAAACAAGAATCATCAATTTTGGACTCCATTTGCACCAGCTATGAAATTAAAACCATTAAAAACAAAATCTATAATTTCATTTAAAAACAAAACCGAAACCCTAGCGCTGGGTGCACCCGTCCCAGTGCACCCAGGCTCACTGCCAGGCGGGACCAGGGTCAGCCGACCCCACAGTCGGCCGGCCGAAAGGAGGCGGCGGTTGACCACCACCTAGCTCGTCGGCGGCGAACTGCCGGGCGGGCGAGGTGGCACCAGCAGCGTTGGCCAATGGGCGAGGCGCACACCGTGACGGGGTCGTGGTCCGGTGGGCGGCCGGATCGGCGGCAAGGGCGAGCGGTGGCGCAAGGCGGCTTCGGCATGGCAAGACGGCGGGTGTCTCCCGCCGGTGGGCTCCGGTGAGGAGCGCACCACGCGTGCGAGGACACGGCAAGGCTAACCCTAGGGTGGGGGTGGTAGATTAGGGCGTGGGGCGGCTCGGGCTAGCGTGCATGGCGGCACGGCGGAGCACGGAGCTCCGGTGAGCTCCCCCGGTACGGCGGTGTGGGCTCGGATAGGCTCGATTGAGCCCCAGGGAAGCTGGTGCGGGGCTTAGGGTTTCGCCAGGCGCACGGGTTGCGTGAGTGCGAGGGGCGGTGTGGGGGCGGCCGGACCGCGCGGCCGCTTTCCCCGGCGAAGCTCGGGCGCAATCGCCGGTGACGAAGACGACGGCCAAATTGGCCTCCTTACCGAGGTGATGGGGCGGTGGTTGGTTGCGCGCGGTGGTCACGGGAGGTGGAGGCGAGCGCTGCGGCGCGCCGTTGGTGACGCTGAGAGAGCGCTTGGGTGGCTCGGGAACGGCGGCTCGGGCGGGGCGGATCTTGCCGCTGCCGGAGTTGCCGGCCTTTGCACGGTGGAGCGGGAGAGCGGAGGGAGAGAGCGAGGCGTAGGCGAAGAAAGTGAACGAAATGGAGGGCGAGCGCGTTTCCATTTCGGGTGGAGGCCGGTCGGGAGCGGCCACGGCGGGGGCCCGCTTCGCCGGCCGCGCCCGGCGCCACGCGGCCGCCCGGCCACAGAGCATGGCGCGTGCGTGGCGCCCGTGCCTCGTGGGCTGGTCGGCCATCGCGCCCGGGCGCTGGGGCCTTGGATGCGCGGGATGGAGCGGGATGGCCGACCGGGCCGGAAACGGCCTTGCTTCGCGGTGGTGAGATTTTCTTTTTTTTGAAATTTAAAACTGAAACAAAAGGTCCCTTTTTGACCAATTTGCAGACATTTTCAAGAGGTGAGCCAAAAATAAAAGTTGTAGAACTTTTTGAAATGAACAACTTTCATTTAAGGCTCAACTCAAAATTCCCAACAAATTTTAAAATACAAATTCATTTTGAATTTGAGGCATATAAAGGGATTTTTCAATTTATTTTCTTTTGCTCCAAATTCCACCAAAACTTTTGTAATAAAATTTGTTAAATCATTTCAAAATATTAGGCAAGTGGATCCAAACTTGACAAGGTCATTAGCAAGCTAATTAATTAACTAAATCAAACAATTAACAACAAGCATAAATTTAATTTGCAAGCACATGAAATGACAATGAAAAAGTTAGGGTTTATGCTTGATGATGCTCATGCCATGTTTTATGAAGATTAAGGTTAATTAATTACTAGCCTAATGCATACTTAACACTTGAGGTGTTACAGCCCTACCCCCTTAAAGAAATCTCGTCCCGAGATTTGGGTTTACTAACCAGGTTTTATGGAATTCGGGATAAACTTCTTTCAGGTAATCCTCTGTTTTCCATGATGCATCTCTATCATCATGGTAGCTCCACACGACCTTGTATGTATGCACCAAACGATTTCGAGTAACTCTTTCTTTACTATCCACAATTCTCACAGAATCTTCTTTATAGACCAGGTCAGCGGTTAGCCTCAAATCTTGCTCATCGACCCTTTCTTCGGGCACACGCAAACACTTCTTCAACTGAGAAATGTGAAAGATCGGAAAGATAGCACTCATCGACTTGGGTAACTGCAACTTGTAAGCAACTTCACCTCTTCTTTCGAGAATCCTGTATGGACCCACATATCTTGGGGCAAGCTTCCTCTTGGCTCCAAACCTTTGTGTACCCTTTATCGGTGAAACTCTGAGGTATACATAGTCACCTACTTTAAACATCAAAGGTCTTCTTCTATTGTCAGCATAACTCTTTTGTCGGGACTGAGCAGCCTTCATGTGTTCTTGGATGGTTCAAACCTTCTCTTCAGCTTCGGGGACAAAGTCAATACCGTAGTACCTCCTTTCTCCCGCTTCGACCCAATTCAATGGAGATCTACATTTTCTGCCATACAAAGCTTCAAAAGGTGCCATCTTGATACTTTCTTGATAACTGTTGTTGTAGGAGAATTCAGCCAAAGGTAGCTAGGATTCCCATGATCTTTTTGCAGATAGCACACACGCTCTCAACATATCTTCAAGAACTTGATTAAGTCTCTCCCCCGACCTAAAGTCCGAGGATGATAAGCGATCTTTGTGTAGTAACTTAGTTCCCATACTTTCATGCAAACGGTTCCAAAAGTGAGCAGTGAACTGCGGTCCTCGATCAGATACTATGGTCTTGGGTACCCCATGTAAACGAACAATCTCATCAATGTAGAGGTCAGCATATTGAGGTGGTCTGTAGGTTGTCTTGACATGTAAGAAGTGAGTCGACTTGGTTAGCCGATCAATGATCACCCGGATCGAATCATTCCCTTTTCGTAGTTGGCAAGCCCGTGATGAAATCCATATCGATATCATCCCATTTCCAAGCAGGAACTGGTAGAGGCTTTAGCAAACCTGCTGGCTTCATGTGAATGGCCTTGACACGACAACAAGTATCACATCGAGCCACATACGCCGCTATCTCTTTCTTCATCTTTGTCCACCAATATCGAGGTCTCAGATCATGATACATCTTGTTGCTTCCAGGGTGAATGGATAGCTTGGAAAGGTGAGCCTCGTCCATTATCTTGTTCTTGAGTTCACGATCCTTCGACACGACAAGACGAGTGTCGAACCAAAAGTACGCCATTGTCATCCGGGCCCGAAATGTGGAATTGATTCCTTCTTCATCTTTTCTTTGAGGTGGTAGATACCAGGATCGTCTTTTGCCCTTCAATGATCCGTTGGTTGAGAGAACACCGAACTTGGATATCATGCGGGGACTGCAGGATGCATCGATTGAACTTCTCTCCAAACAAACGACTTTACGGCATGGTGATGTGTCTTGCGACTCAAAGCGCCTCGCAACAACGTTTGCTTTGCCGGGATGATAGTGCACTTGCAAATCATAGTCCTTGATCAACTCTAACCATCTTCGCTGCCTCATGTTGAGCTCAGGTCGGGTGAATATGTACTTGAGACTCTTGTGATCCGTATAGATATTGCACATATTTCCCAGCAGATAATGTCTCCATATCTTCAAGGCATGCACAACTGCAGCTAACTCCAGATCATGCGTGGGAGAATTGACTTCATGCTTTCTCAGCTGACGTGAAGCATAAGCAATCACTCGGCCTTCTTGCATCAACACACAACCCAACCCAGTCTTTGATGCATCGCAGTACACATCAAACGGCTTCTCGATATTTGGCTGTGCCAAGATAGGGGCAGTGGTTAGCAACTCTCGCAAGGTACGAAAAGCTACTTCACACTCCTCTGTCTAGACAAACTTGTGATCTTTTTGCAGTAGACTCGTCATTGGCTTGGCTATCTTAGAGAAATCCGGAATGAAACGGCGATAGTACCCTACCATTCCCAGAAAATTCCGAATCTCGTGAACTGACGTTGGTGCCTGCCAGTCCATGACCTCTTGTACTTTGTCCGGGTTAATCGAAATACCATTCTCGGATATGATGTGACCAAGGAAAGCAACTTCCTTCAGCCAAAACTCGCACTTTTTAAACTTGGCATACAACTTATGTTCTCTTAGTCTGGTAAGCACAACTCTCAGATGCTGGGCATGTTCTTCTTCATCAGCAGAGTAAACCAGAATGTCATCCAAGAATACAATCATGAACTTATCCAATTCGGGCATAAAGACTGAATTCATGAGATACATAAAGTATGCAGGAGCATTCGTCAAGCCAAAAGACATAACGAGATACTCATACAACCCGTATCTAGTGAAGAAAGCAGTCTTATGCACATCTTCCGGATGAATCTTGATCCGATGATACCCCCGATCTCAAGTCAATCTTGGAAAACACTTTTGCTTTAGACAACCGATCAAACGTAATATCAATTCGGCAAGCAGAGGGTACTTGTTCTTGATTGTTACGGCATTGAGCGACCGATAATCAACACACAGCCTCAAAGAATGATCTTTCTTCTTCACAAACAAAGCTGAACAACCCCATTCCGAAGTACTTGGCCTGATGAAACCCAACTTCTTTAATTCATACAACTGTTTCTTCAACTCTACTAGCTCATTGGGAGGCATACGATACGGTCTCTTGCAGATTGGAGCTGTACCAGGCACTAGATCAATTGCAAACTCAATGTCCCCTCGTCAGCGGTAGCCTAGGCAAATCTTCGGGAAAGACATCGGGAAACTCACAAACCACTTTGGAATCTCAAGAAGAGAAGAAGCTCGGATAGCATAAGTCAACTTGGTCATGTTCGCAACTCGAGGCAATAACACTTGGAAGGTGTCATTACCCAGAGGATCCGTGAGGGTAATTGTTCTATTCGCAGTATCAATCACAACTTGCTTATCTTTCATCCAGTTCATCCCCAAGATCACATCCATAGTTAAACCAGGTAATACCACCAAATTAACCCTATATGCTTTATCCCCAATCTCAAAAGTTGCATGCTCAAGCATCTGATTAGATAGGACATCGGCACCAGCCAGAGCCGATGCGGTACCCATAATCTAATTGCTTAAGTTCTAACTCATGTGATCGTGCATATGCTTGACTCATAAAAGAATGCGATGATCCGTAATCAAATAAAACAACCGGCAGGATGATTGTTGACAAGAAACGCACTGCCAGTGAATCGGGTTCTCCTTCGGGAATCTCATCCACGGTGGTGTGGTGTGCACGCGTGATAGGTCATCCGCTTCTTCGGGTAGGGGACAAGATTTGGCAAAGTGACCCATCTGGTTGCGCTTGAAGCACGGGCCCTTCACGGCGGGATAAGCTGCCGTGGGACCACCAGCGATCTTGGCTTGAGCTTGAGGTGTGGGTGGGACGATAACCCCTCCGATTCTTTCGGAGGTGGTGGGGTCAGAGGATTCCTCCTTGAGCGGGTGCACGAAACCTTGAATTCTCGAAAGCGGGGAGGGCGATATCATGGACGATTATTCATTGGAGGCCTGAATCGAGAAGATCCTCCCTCAAAGTTTCTTTTGCGTTCTTGGAAGCAAAGATGTAGGTTGTTGTTATTCTCCCGAGTCAAGCAAATCCACCGATGAACTCATTGAAGGTAGCCCTCGAACCGATGCCCATAGTTTTGGCCATCTTGGTATTAAGACCCCTCTTGAAGCTAGCTATCTTCTTTCTCCTCCGTGTCCACATATGAGGGAGCATAGCGAGACAAAGGTTGTTAAACTTCGCAGCAGATACTCATTCATGCTCTTGTTGCCTTGGTTAAGCTTCATAAACTCGACACTTTCATAGCCATCAACCCAGAGGTACGTAGGTGCCGCGAAACATCCGAGTGAACCGTGCCCAGGTGATGGGAGCATTTGGCGGAAAAGTGGTACGTTGGTGGGACCACCAAATTCCAGCGGGACCCCTGCAGCCTGATGTGCCCCATACTCCACCTTCAATGACTCGGTCATGCGGAGCGCTTAAACTTGTCTTCCATTGTGTTGATCCACCTGAGCCTCAAGTGGTTCCTTGGCTTGCGTGAACTTGGGTGGGTCAAGATCGAGGAAGTCTTTGAAAGTGCTATCTTGGTTGACATGATGATCGCGATGGCCTCCACGGCTAGTGTTGGCGCGATATCGCTAAACGTAGCTTCCATGTTCTTGTTGACCGCCGAGAAACCAAAAAAAGTTGCTCTCACGGTCAATGGTGGTGGAGGTGGTGGTGGTAGGTCCGTCCCGGGGTTTGCTCCATTACCCCCGTTTCCTCCGTTTCCTCCACTACTACCATTCCCTCTGTTGCCTCCATTGCCACCTACGGTGCCTTCATCCACCATATTGCCACCGGCAAAGGCGGCGGGTCCCAACCATCCGCATATTCCGGCAACAAGTAATTATTAGGTGATGTTACAACATTGTAAGCGAATGTAATAATCATGCCAATGAATTATTGGAAGAAATAAATTCATTCAACAACACGCAGCATAACGATTCATTTCCACAATTCATAACATCACTAATTAGATTACTGAAATAGCATCATCCAAGGCATACAACATCCAAAATTGCCAGCATACATACACTGGACTTTAGGCGTTCGGATAGCACCTCAACACACGAAGGTCCAAACATACATGAGTCACATCTCACAAAGGTTACATGCCAACAACAAAAGAACAAGAGTGCAACTACGACTAGCGATGAGACTACTAGCCTACTCGTGCTTGCTACCAACGTCGGACTCAAAGAAGAAGAAGAACAACGCCGTCGTCAAAAGTGTGCTCGGGTGCAGTGTGGAAGGTCAGCGCCCTCCTCTCCTCCGTCAGCGTCAATGACGCCAGGCTCCATCTCTGCAGCCCCAGGCTAGTGGTGAGGGTGCATCTGGTTGTACAGCACGTGGTAGTCCTCGTGCAACTGGTCAATGTACTGCTCACGGTCAAAGAGCCAGTGCCCCAGCTGGTGGGCATCGTTCCGGGCTTCATTCCTCTCTGTCACCACCATGTGCCATCATCCCGCCGCTATTCCTTTCATACCGCTCATAGCGTGCAGCGTCGGCGCGCAAGGTAGCGATCTCCCCTGTTGGCCTCCCTCTCATGGGCCTCGGCGTCGCCTCTCGTAGCCGTGGGCAAGCTCTATCTCGGTGCCTCGGATCACGACACGGTCCGAGTGCCTCTTCTTCCTTTTTCTCGCTCCTTCTTCCATAGGGCCTTGTTCCAGTCATTCATCTTGTACATGCAGGATCGAGTAGCATCCAAAGTCTCGCATCATGGCAAACATGGCACTCATTGCCGCGTTGTCACCGCCCTTAATCTCATGAATCCACGGCCGGCGTGCCATGGGGGGGATCGCTCCCCGTAACGTGTCGGCGGGGTCACCACGAGGAAACACTCCCGCCAAGGCCCGAGCCAAGCTCGGCGGGGAAACGCTCCATGATGGTGCGCAACACGAAGAAGGCGGCTCGCTAGCCCCTCCTTCGGTGTGACTGCGTAGGCACGCAGCGCCACCCCTCCCACTCCGAGTCCTTGTGGAGTGGTGGGACGGTAACCTCCACAAAGAACCATGTTGTCCTCGATTGCTCTCGGCTCCTCGGTCACCCAGAGTACACGGGTCGCCGCCTCCTCCGTATACCCAACGTGGGCCAACACACGCCAAAGAAGCGTGGGCATCCCAAACTCCTCCGTGAAGTGAGACTCCCGGATAGTGGTGCGAGGTGCGAGCCGTCCCACGCGGTACACACGGCCTCCCGGTGGACTTGCGAAAGCAGATACCGCTTGGTACGGGCCATCTGTTTAGAAATTTATCCCGAGTGAGTCAAGTAATTAATTATCAATTTTTAATTGACGTAAGTAACCAATTTACAAGGGAAGGTAAATGCAATGACATGAGATGAACAAAACATGATGCATGCACGGATCTTACGTTCTCACAAACTTAGCAAAAATAATTCTAGCGGATAAACGGTGGCATAGAACGTTCTCTCATAGCGTATAACTAAACGTTCTACACGAAGCGCTGTTATGTACCTGCAGAAAATCCACTTCAGCCCATCCCAACAGTATGAATAAATGCATTGCAGAATGTAAAGATTAAGTACTCACACGCACGTGCATTCCCAAATACCCGCACATGTAGTACAACTACCCGATCCTCGTCCTCATGACGGCATCGTCTCAGTAGATGGCACAACCCACAATTAAACACCTTGGTAAGTACATGGTTTTGACATATAAATACTTTCGGTATCACACTAGCACTCCTCTAGATTGCCGGTTGGACAACCATGCTCTCACAACTCCCACTTACCGAGGCGTAGAGGCATTTTGAACCATACATTACCATTCAAGCAAATGGCACCCATACAATTACCTTGCTGCATGGGCAACAGTGAAAGTAAAATATGATGCAAGCCCCCAAGTTAGTACTTAAATAGCCACCTAGAGTCCTTATTTGGGCATAAACGAGGTTTTCTCAACAGACTAGTAGATCTATAAGTTGAAATTTAATTTTGAAACTAAAATTCTTTTATTTTAAATACACATGTGAACAGTAACCGCTAAACCTTGCTCTGATGCCAGCTGTAACAGAACCGACCAATTTATAAAAGCATAAGTGAAAAATCACTCGCTAAGCAAGTAATCATCACACTTAAGCCATTATAAATCCGGTAGTCTGGAAATCTCGAAGGATTTCAAACCAAACATCATCAACCAAGATCGTACAAGTTTAGCGTCACCATTCGCACGTACAACATTTCACAAATAGTTCGACAACATCAGAGTGCGGAAATAAAGTTATTACAAACCAAGTTCTAAAAAATCCGAGTCGCGAAAGCAAAGTAGTTTTGAAAGCTCAACCCAACTCACGCATTTTTAAAGATTAATACAGTGCCATCCAGAGTCTATCCATCAAAAGCAGTTGGGGAGAATATTAAGATTAACCTTGCCCAAGGTCTTCTAGTCCACTAGAAAAAGACAGTAGCACAAGCACCCGTGGAAGGTATGTCCGTACGCACAAACAACAAGCGGGAAAACCCGAGTACAAGAAGGTACTCAGCTAGACTTACCCGACTGACTCAAAATAAAAGACTCCAAGGAGCATGACAGGCTTTATCTGGGGATAGCTTGACTCTTTTGCAAAAAGGCGGTAATAACATTTAAAGTGGTAGCTCAGCTTAACCATTCCTATTTATGCTAGGTGAGCACCTATACTATCAACGGCGGAGGCAGGGGTGGGCCAGCAGGGGCCATGGCCCCACCCAATGTTGGTGCAAAAAAACTAGTACTCATTACTCATATATCATGTACGTGCTGCGTATGGCCCAAGAGCAAGAAGCAAGGCCAGGCCCATGGTACATGTACATTGTATTGTACTATTGTGTACACATCGGAGAGAGTTGAGAGCCCAACCGCTTGAGTCCGAGGGTCGAGCCGCCGGGCGCCGAGGGCACGCTTTTGCGCACGGCCGTGAACAACCCGCGATGCCGCCGGGCGCCGCCGCCTGCAAGGCTGTCCCGGCGTCCGCCTCCGGCGATCGATTTCCGCCTACAGAGGCAGGCATAGGCGCATAGCACAAGAAGACGCAAGCAGACTTTCGGTCGCCAAGACGCACGCGCAGCAGTATGTTTTCTTTGTTCAATTCAGTTTTTGTGTGTGTCCATCAAGTATGCCTAATTAGCTAATAAAAATTTTATTTTTTACATTGAAGGATCATCAATTCATCATCATGAAATTTAAGAGGACAACAATTAAAAATTTTTACAAGAGAGGCACAAACACTTTGTTTCAATAGATGAAGGGCATGATGACCCCGAGAGCGTAGTCTCTAGAGGATGAAATCGCTAACGGGGGCTGCAGAACAAGAAAATGAGGAAGAGGAAGATCCGGTGCAGCTGCCATTCAAGATTCAGCGAGAAAATTGTGCAAACAATAGTGTGTTGAATGTAGAGCGAGATCCGGGTTTGCGTGATCAAATTCAGACTTATCCTCCGGATAAACAAGAACAAGTTATCGAGCATATATGAAGCATGGTCCATATCAATTTATTAAGGATGTGTACCCTTCTTCAGTCCAGTTGATGCACCACGGAGGTTTCATTCACATTGGTTCAAATCTTTTCCTTGGTTAGAATACTCACCAACAAAAGATGCAGCCTTTTGCCTTCCTTGCTTTTTATTTTCTAAAAAGCCAATAGGGAAATCAGGATCGATGTGTTTACAAAGTGAAAGGTTTTAATAACTGGAAGAGGGTTGGTGGGAAAAACTGTTCTTTTCGTAACTCATATGGGAGAGAGTGGTTCAGCTCATCAAGATTCAGTCAAATGCTATGACAATTTGAAGAACCGGTTATGTCATATTGAGCCGTTGATCGAGAAACAAACAAGCGAAGATATCAAAGCAAATAGACTACGGCTTAGAACGTCAATTGATGTTGTCCGATGGTTAGCATTCCGTGCTTGTCCCTTTCGTGGACATGATGAATCTAAAAATTCAAAGAACCAAGGTAATTTTCTTGAAATGGTAAAGCTACTAGCTTCATATGATGAGGAGGTTAAGGCTGTTGTATTAAGTAATGCTCCACGAATGCTAAATATACCTCACCTCAAATTTAAAGAAATATTGGATGTCATAGCTTCTAATGTTCAAAAAGCAATTCGTAGTGAGATTGGTGATGCTAAATTTTGCATAATTGTTGATGAATCAAGAGATGAGTCAAGAAGAGAACAAATGGCACTTGTTATTCAGTTTGTTGATAAAGATGGTTTCATTAGAGAGCGTTTTCTTGATATTGTTCATGTTCATGACACATACCGCCACACTTAAACAAGAAATATGCTCTGTTCTATCAAGACTTAATTTGGATGTTCAAAATATTCGTGGACAAGGATATGATGGTGCTAGCAATATGCGTGGAGAGTGGAATGGACTATGTGCAAAGTTCTTAGATGAGTGCCCATATGCATATTATGTTCATTGCTTTGCTCATCGGGATTCTGCCTAGCTCTTGTTGCTGCATCAAAAAGAGGTAACCGAGGTTCATAATTTTTTTGATCATCTAGCTCTCATTGTCAACACAGCTTGTGTCTTCTAGTAAGAGAAATGATGATCTGCGTGCTCATCAAATTGCTGAATTAGAGCATCTCATTGAGCTTAGTGAGGTCGAGACCGGAAGAGGTGCTAATCAAATTGGAACTTTACAACGCCCCGGTGAAACTAGGTGGAGCTCCCATTATGAATCGATCCGGCGGCCTTATAAAACTTTACAAGCCTACGTTCTTAGTAATCGAAAGATATCGCTACTACTAAAGGTCCAGAACCACACAATCATGTCGTGCAAAAGGTGGCCGGTGTGTTAAATTGATGATGACATTTGAGTTTGTGTTTATTATGCATGTTATGAAAGAATTAATGGGAATCACAAACCTACTTTTTGCAAGAAGTTACAACAAAAATCTCGGGACATTGTTAATGCTATGGATGATATTGCCACTACCAAAAGGTTGATTCAAAACCTAAGAGACCATGGTTGGAATAGCCTTATTAGTGATGTGACACAATTTTGCAACAAACAGGGAATCAAAGTTCCAAATATGACCGAAGTCTTATGCAGATTACATTCGATCTCGTGGAGATAATGAGATCACAGTCGAGCATCACTACCGATATGATATTTTCATGGTTGCGGTTGATCAACAAGTACAAGAGTTGAATTGTAGATCAAAGTGAACAAGCTACGAGCTTCTCACTTTATGTACTTCTTTGATCCTATGATTCATTCAGCTCACCGAAAATTGAAGATGTGTGCTCTCCGGCTTCAAAGTTCTACCCCTGCTGATTTTTGAGCAAGAAAGAGATATATTAAGACAACAGTTACAACATTATGAACTTGATGTTCCTACAAATCCTAGATTTCAGAATTTAACAACCATTGCCGAGCTTTGTCGTTTGTTAGTAAAAACAGGGAAATCGATGACTACTATTTGATCGATAGGTTTGTATTATAAAATATTTAGTTGATCATTTTGTCTTTAAAGAACAATAGTCATGCTTATTTGTTGATAATTTTTTTCCTTAAAAGGTTGATCCGGCTAGTGCTAACTCTACCGTTTCCACAAAGAACAACAGAGCGTGCTTTCTCCGCAATGAAACTTGTTAAAACCAAAGCTACGGAATAAGATGGAAGATGGGTTCCTGAGAAATTGCTTAATAATTTACATTGAAAAGGAGATTGCAGTGAAGTTTACAAATGATGAACTTATTGATGACTTCGATTCGATTCAGACTCAGCAGAGCAAAATTTAAATGAAACACGCAAGTTCCTTTTACCATTTATGCTCATCGTTCTCTTTTTTTCTGTCTCTACATACATAATTAATTATTGAATAGAGATTTTGGTGTTTTAATATATAATTTAACTCTATTTATACATATATTTATAGTGTCATATTGGCATTTATATTATACTATACTATACTTATTTTATTGCTCGGCCCATGCTATATATAATTCTCGGCTCCGCCAATCGTATACTATGCATCATTTTAATATTAGTCATGATTAAGCAAGCAAGTAGTAACCATAATCATAATCATCGCCTTAACCCATCATCATCATTAACCACATTCCATAATCATTACTACAATGCCGCAGCTCAAGTCAAGGTGTTCCTTTGCCTAGGAACGATGGCGATTCGAATCGATTACTACCGAGCTCAGGGGGTATTCCTCACACAAACCACACTCACCCGTCGGTGAGCTACAGATCAACGTGGCACGTATCCGGAAAACAAGTACGCGGGACTCGCATAGAACCACCGCACCCGGGGACCGCCCGACGCTTTACCCGCCCATCTTTGGACCTCGGACTTACTCTTCGCGCCCCTGTGGTCCCCCATCCATCTCCAATATGGTGCGAACGGATCGAGAACCGGCCTGGATAGTGTTAGGCTTCGCGGTCGAAAGTGCTTATCCGGCCAGCTAAATATGAGGCATGCGTTCAATATGACTTGGGGTACAACAACGGTACGGTCCTTAATCGACACAGACGGAATCACTGTGGTCCAAAGACCCCACAAGACTCCGCTCGGTCTCCATTTATCACAACCATAACCATCAACCAGATGATATCAACCTAAGCTTTCCATCAATCATAAGTAACCACCTATACTCGCGGATGACAGGAAATCACTCGACTTCTACCGTCTAAGCAAGCTAAGCATGTTACTCGCTCTAGACTAGCAGGTATATCAAGGTGGGATAATTCAAGGGTAAAGCAAGGATATAATGCATCAACGGTTTCACACAACTCCTATACTTAATGCAACAACCATAAAGCATAATTAGACTGTTAGAAAGCATAGGTAAGTAGATGCTCCGGTGCTTGCCTTGCTCGAAGTCACTAGCGAAGTTGTTCGAGTACTCGTGTAAGTCTTCCCGTCTCCTCCTCCTCTGGGACCTCCTGGCTGGAACTCCTCCCGAGGGTTCTCCTCGATCTCCGAAGGTTGGGGTTCCTTCGCGAACCTGTATGATGCGATGCACATTCTTAAGTACGAGTGAATGCATACACGTATGATGCTCATGAATGAAGATGATTAACAGATCATTTGACAGAGTAGGTGCCTATCTCCTCTCTACTAACAACTTAACTCATTTACTGAGTATGTGCATACCTCTTCTCTAAACACTTATAGAAGTGTAAAAGAAGGGAGGTGTGTAGAGGCACACACACATACTCACAACACATAAATAAAGAGAAGTACACTAATCATGGATAACATCACACTTCAGTTATGGTGCTGCATAACAAGACCAGCAAGCAAAACATAACTAAAAGTGCACAAGAAGTAATTATAGAACCTACTAAAGCACTTAAATCAAAGTCTTATCATTTCATGTAAATAAATAGGCTTGAACTGTGACCTCTATCTAAACAGTTCAGAAACAACTACAAAAAATTATAGGAGCTACATTATGCTAAAACAGAGCCATGGTAAAATTTTCATTACATTTCATCTAGTACAACAGCCTACACAAAAAGATAAAGCCACAGGACAGAATTGCACATTTAATAACTTTATACTATGAAAAGTGTCAAACAATAGATTTCATATTTTTCTCTAGAACTTCTTAGCACAAGAGCAGTCATCAAGAATTATCAAGGCATGATTCCTCATAATTAATTTATTAAAAATCATACAAGAATCAGCCCAGAATTGAATTTAAGTCATATTCTAATATTTTTGTATAGGAACTGCATGATACATATTTTTCCCAGAAACTACATCACACATAGAGTCTAACAAAATAAGAATCACATTTTTCAGAGCATTCTACAATTTATCATGTATTTATCCAGATTTCAGCCATTTAAGCATTTAAATAAATCTACACAGAAAAGTATCTCAAAGAATTGCATCTCATATTTTTATTAGATAGATCTATTCACTAGGAATCCAACAAAACAAGAATCATCAATTTTGGACTCCATTTGCACCAGCTATGAAATTAAAACCATTAAAAACAAAACCTGTAATTTCATTTAAAAACAAAACCGAAACCCTAGCGCTGGGTGCACCCGGTCCAGTGCACCCAGGCTCACTGCCAGGCGGGACCCGGGGTCAGCCGACCCCACAGGTCAGCCGGCCGAGCAGAGGCGGCGGTTGACCGCTTTCTAGCTCGTCGGCGGCGACCGCCGGGCGGCGAGGGTGGCAATCCCGCAAGATTCGGGCGGCGAGGCGCACACCGTGACGGGTCGTGGTCCGTGGGCGGCCGGATCGGCGGCGGGCGAAGCGGTGGCGCAAGGCGGCGGGCATGGCGGCACGGTGGCCGCCTCCGCGCCGGTGGGCTCCGTGAGGAGCGCACCACGCGCGCGAGGACACGGCAAGGCTAACCCTAGGGTGGGGGGTAGATTAGGCGGCGGGGGCTCGGCTAGCGTGCATGGCGGCACGGCGGAGCACGGAGTTCGGGCGAGCTCCCCGTGCGGCGTGTGGGCCTGGAGAGGCTCGATTGAGCCCCTGTGGAAGCTGGTGCGGGCTTAGGTTTCGCGCGCGCGCGCGGTTGCGTGAGCGCAGGGGCAAGCAGGGCGGCGGATCGCCATGAAGCGCCGGCCTAATGAAGCCTCGCGCAGCAGCCCCGGTGATTTAAAGACGACGGCCAAATTGGCCTCCCTTACCAGGTGATGGGGCGGTGGTTGGTTGCGCGGTGGTCGAGGGGAGGTGGAGGCGGCGCCGCGCTGGTGACGCGAGAGCGTGCGCGGTGGCTCGAACGGGTGGCCGCCGGGCGGGTGGTGCTGCCGGAGCCGCTGGCCGCCGCTGCGCGCGGTGGAGCCGGAGAGCGGAGGGAGAGAACGAGGCGTAGGCGAAGCGAGTGAACGAAATGGAGGGCGAGCGCAGTTTCCATTTCGGGTGGAGGCCGGCCCAGAAGGCCACGGCGGGGGGCCCGCCGCCGGGCCGGGGCCACGGGCCGGCCACGGCCAGCATGGCGCGCGGGCGCCCGTGCCCCTCGTGGCCGGCCGGTCATCGGAGCTTGAGCGGTGAGGGCTGCCGGGATGGGGGCCTGGCCGAGTGGGCCGGAAACGCCACCGCTTTCGCCGCGGTGAGATTTTCTTTTTTTATTTTTGAAATTTGAAACTGAAACAAAAGGTCCCTTTTGACCAATTTGCAAACATTTTCAAGAGGTGAGCCAAAAATAAAAGTTGTAGAACTTTTTGAAATGAACAACTTTCATTTAAGGCTCAACTCAAAATTCCCAACAAATTTTGAAATACAAATTCATTTTGAATTTGAGGCATATAAAGGGATTTTTCAATTTATTTTCTTTTGCTCCAAATTCCACCAAAACTTTTGCAATAAAATTTGTTAAATCATTTTAAAATGTTGGGCAAGTGGATCCAAACTTGACAAGGTCATTAGCAAGCTAATTAATTAACTAAATCAAACAATTAACAACAAGCATAAATTTAATTTGCAAGCACATGAAATGACAATGAAAAAGTTAGGGTTTATGCTTGATGATGCTCATGCTATGTTTTATGAAGATTAAGGTTAATTAATTACTAGCCTAATGCATGCTTAACACTTGAGGTGTTACAAGTTTTGCATTAGCAGGTCTAAACCGAAGCTTCACGGACCCGTACCCAAGGAATTTTTGGAATTCCGCGCCTCTCTCATTTCCACTGCACCGCACTTATTACCTGCCAAAATCTCTCTCTCCCTCCTGTTTCTCTGCGCTCTCAACAGCACAGCAAACAGCACTCTCCTCTAGCCTCTAGGAGTACTCCCTTCCCTCTCCACAAAATAGCGGCATCTATGATGGCTGCTTCGTGTTCATCGCCGGCCACGTTTTGCGCATCTCCCATGGACAATCACTCGATTATGAGGTTATTTGTTTCTTCTCTTGTGTTCTTAATTTGTTGTTGATTTGGATTTTCCTGATTCTGATTCAAGTGCAGTGTTCGTAATTTCCCCTGCACACAGGTAGAGCTTCTTCTATGTTGTGCCTTTGTTTGTTGTTGACTCTCCGACGGGTGCATACGTGCCTTGCTGTTGGTGGTGGCAATGTAGTCTCCCCTGATCCGAGGTTTGTTTCTAATACATCCTCCATATGCAGGTATTTACTCGGTTATTCGATTTCTTGAATCTTGATGTTATTTGAATGGATCGTTCTTCATTTCCCCCTTTACAGGTGCAACACTACCCTAAATGTGCTCATATTTAATTTGCAGCTTCCAATTGATATTTGAAGCTTCAGTCTGCAAGTATGTGGTCTTTGACTAGTTAGATCTGCTATTTGATTTGATTTTTTGTGAGCTATAGGCTTAGATGCAGAGGGATTGATGTATTCATGTGAAAAAAGGAGTGTGGAGTCGGATTCTAGGTGCTTTGTGATATTCAAGCTCCTGTAATTTCCCACCTCATTTTATTGGAGTTAATTGCATCATATTATATTAATTTGAGGGAGATGAAGAGGTTATCTATTTTAGGTGATTTGGTTAGCTATTCCCTTTTATTCTTGGTCTCTATGGGATGTGATTTTGCTTGTGCTGTGACTTGTAAAACTGTGTGATCTAAAACTTTTATTTGCAATCCTTCTTTTTAGTGCCTAGCAATTCTTCACTGTTTTCATTAATTTAACTCATTAATTTTTTTTTGCCTTGAGCTACACTTGTTGCAGTGTGCTTCCTTCTGTACATTGTGTCAGTTGTAGTACTTGTTTTTTTAAGAGAGCTCAGAGTAACTAAGTATACAGAAAAGACGGCTTTTGGCTCTTGCAAAAAAGTTCATATAAAGACCTTATATTAGCTGATACATACCTTTTAATTTTGAGGTGAAGCTGTCAAGCTATGAAATGCTTTTTCCTAGCTTGTAAGAGGAAGCATGCATATTTTTCTTAAGAGTATGTGTACTTTTTGTTAGAATGATCTGTGAGTGCATACAACAGGAGCCAGTTACCTATACGGATGATTATTTGATATTCTTACTTTTCTGACAACTAGTTCTCATCTGAATGTTCTCACTTTAAAACTTGTATACGGTTGTAGATTTATTTTCCTGTTAACAAGTCTATGCCAAACATCTACATGTAACTCCACCACCTTTGATCTTCTTTTTTGTCTTGTGTTATTATATTTGCATGATTTTTCCTTCTCATTTCGCTACTTCCTATCAACACATCAACTCAGGAAAGCTTCTTTCCAGTTAGATGGTGCTCATATAAGTTGGTATGCATAGCTTTCTGCACTTTTGCCACATACATTGGGATGTGAGGAATTTTAGTTCTAGTTGCTAACTTGAAATATTATAAATTTCATTTCTTATTCTCTCTTTTTGTAGGGTTAATAACTCAATATATTTGTTGTGTTTAGCCTACAACTGTTGCTGCCCTAGTTAGTTGTTTTGTCTCTATGTACTATCTGAGGTCAAGGCTCATCCTTGCTACACTTTGCAACTTCATGCTATGGTTGCAGTTGGCTAAAAGTGGAATGGAATCCCACATACTAAGGTTTGTTTAGTGTTCAGACCTTATCAGCCTTTAAGAATCACCTGTTTTGTTTGCTCTGAAACTGTCAATTAATTGTAGACCTTATCTTATTTGCTAATTGCAGGCAAAGAGATTGATCAGCTAGAGCTTGGCAAACACTTAGTATGTGGGAATCAACTAGTTCATTTGAGCATGTGTCTGCCTAGAGTATTTTTATTCAATTAATGTTTTTATAGCTGATTGATTTAGTTCTTGATGTGATTATTGATTAATGTGTAAGGAAGCAATAGAGAGTGTTTGTGTGTGTGTGTGTCTTTGAGAGTGAGTATGATCATGAGTGTGGGTGTGTGTCTATGTGTCTGTGTTTGTGAGTGAGTTTGTGTGTCTTTTTGTGTGATTGTGTGTGTCTGTCTCTGACTGTGAGTGCGTTTGTCTATTTTCTGTGAGTGTCTATGTGCGTGAGTGTAAGTGTGTGTGAGTGTATCTCTCTCTGTTATTTTTTGTTGTGTGTGTTGATGTTTCTATTACATGAGTTGTAAGTTTGACATGTTTATTTTCCAGATTTAGTGCATGTGTGTTTTCAGGTTTTTTGTGAGGTGTTTTTGGTGCTGCATTGTGTGTCCCTCCTCTGGTTGTGTCTTTTTTGCCTATTTTGTGTTTCTCTGGCTCTTTTTGGTTGTCTGTGTGTGTCTCTCTCTCCGAGTGTGTGTTTCTCTATATGTGTTTGTTTCTGTGTGTGTGTTTCCCCTATTTTTGTGCTGCTGTTTTGTTTGTATGTTTTTTGTGTTTTGTGTGTGTATCTTTGTTTATGTGTCTGTGTTTCTCTCTGTATGTGTGTTTTTGTGTGTGCTTGCCTTTTTTTGCATTGCTTTTGTGTGTGTGTCTCTGCGTTTGTGTATCTCTCTTTCTCTATGTGTCTTTGTTTATGTGGATGTGTGTTGGAGTGTTGTAGCTGCAGGATATTTTTTGGTACTATGTGATGGCCAGCTATATCTGTTTGAAGATTGGTAAATCTCATATCATCTCTTCTCTAACCAGTTATTGATGTGTTGACCTTTTTTTGTGAATGGAGCAATATAAGGTGTAGTTAAATTGATTTTTTATTTTTAAGCTGTATTTTTTCAGAGTTGTAGTGGTCAATTTAGTTGAATTGATTGTTGTTTTTAGCTGTAATGTCCTGAGTTGTAATTGTGATTTTAATTTTTATGTAAACTATATGTTTATCCTGAAGTTGATTTCTTGAGCTGTGGTGTTGTTCTTTCTGCTCTTCTTTCTAGCACTCCCCCATCAGATGATGACTGTTGACGGTCTTTAATGCCTATTTTATACCATTAATTACTGCTCAATATAACATGATATCAACCATAAAGCATAGTTGTAGAGTTTGATTCTAACGAGTTCCACGAGTTGTGTTGTTCTTGATCGTTTTGCAGGTATATCCAATTTTGCATAGAATAAAAGTATCTCAAATAAGGAATTAGTCTACACCATTGCGACGGGCTCATCGAGATGATCGAAATGGACACATCATTTGCTATATTCGGAGTCCGGAGTCAAAATATATCAATTCTACACCGAAACCAACACTAGAAGACTCTAGAAGGCACCAGAAGGCGATGTACCGAAGGTAGGGCCCACCTGCTACAGGGTGGGGCCGCCCCTGGGGCCGGCCGGCGCCCTCCGGAGCCCATTCGTGGCCCGCTTCGACGGACGGCCTCTTACCGCCTTAGGGGTTTGCATCTCCACTATTGCCGAAGTCGAATTAGTCCCACATCGCCTGCCTAGAATAGGTGGAGGCTTTTCTAGACTATAAATAAAGAGGTAGACCCCCCTCCCTAAGGGCACCACATGATTGGAGATGTAGAGGCGTCCCTCGAATGGATGACCTCTCATCTCTAGAGAATTAGGGCTAGACTTTCCAATGTAGTTCTAGTTGAGAGTTAGGGAGAGCGGCGCTACGCCCGGGTTCCGGAGGAGTCTTCGGAAGAGTCATCAGAGTTTTGCTGTGTCTTTGTATTTATTCTTTGTAAGACTTATGCTTTAATATATTTTATCTTCTCTATTTACTTTTATGCATTACATTTAATTGGTTAGTATAGTTGTTATACTTTAGCATAGGATCTCCGCCCGTATCGGGTGCTCTAGTTATTAATTGTGACTAGGGTAGTAATTGGTAGTGTAGACATGGAGTCTAGGCTATATATTACCTGAGATTGCACCCAGTCCAACATATAGTTGTGGTAGCCCAGGTGTGGTGACAGCCCTGACGGCCCGGCGTATTCCACCATGTTAGGGTTGGTGTTTGTAGGACCGTAGTCGGAGCTTCCTAGTCCCTTTCTCACCCCCTTTCCGTGACTAGTGTTCGATGTCCCGAAGTGTTATTGTGTGATTGCTTTAACTTCCATAAATCAGTTATTATAGAACCCAAGTAATAGAGAAGTATTCGGGAACCATGATCTCTCCCGTTGTCCTCTCACTTTAGCTATCTACTCTTTTATCATAGAATTCTCCAGTGTGTGTCATATATGCATAATTCCTATCATCAATCTATCGTTTACCCCTACTTTAATCTAGTTGGTGTATTAGTTAGTAGATACATGATGGTGAACTATCAATGTCTTAACCCAATGTTTCCCAGTGGTAAAATATAAATAACGATACCTGGAATACTCCCGGTAAAATGCTACAATGGTTTTCTGTGCGCTTGCAGAATCCTTGATATTTTAATTGTGCATAAGAAATACCAACAATGACGATACTCCAAGACTTTTTAACAAAATAAAGGTGAGCTATAATCTTAGTGTTTTACCTAAAAAATGAATTCCTTTATATTTTATTTTGAATATGCTCAGTTATATCTATTTTGTAGGGTGGAATATATATCCTTCCTAGTCATTTGTCATCTCCATTGAGGGACTTGATTTCCGGAATGCTAGTTGTTGATCCAATGAAATGGATTACATCTGTGTGTGTATGTGTGCTTACTTCTAACAGCAAGGCATCAAATCTTGCTTTCCAGCTTATTGTGGCAGGAAGTGTGAACCCTAGAACAATGGCTCATTTTTAGAGGCTACGATGTCTTCACCAGGGGCATGCAAGAGTCTTCTGTATGAGCGGAGTACCATAAATTGTTTGATGCTACTCAGTGTTTAACAGAGGTGAAGTTTCTGATGCACCTGAAACACATAGTTGCTCGGTTGTGTCAGGTCACTACTGACACTAACATCTTGCGATTATGTGCAGTTATTCAACCAACAGCAAAAAAAATCAATTCGACATATGGGTGCTACATACAGTGGTGGCTAATGATCTTTTCACTGATGACAGTTTTGTGGTGAGTGTGTTTCACTGAACAGCACATGTTGCTTACCTACAACCTAAGTATTAAATAGTTTACTAGACTAGATGTATTTTTGCAAATGTTGTAGATATGCAATAATCAGATATGCTGCTATAACCCGATACGTATCACCCTAGGGATACTGATTCTTGAACCATGTTCTTGCTTCTTATTTTTATAGTTCAGAAAGGCTGTAGGAAAGATTAAAAATGTCATCTTAGTCCTGCCAGTGGCAACAGTGGATGACAACAACGATGAAGCTGCAGACATGCAAAACTGACGCATTGATGGACAACAAAAAATTGTATTGCTTTTTTTTTTGTTTTAGACCCATTAACAGATTTGACAGATTTTTTATGTAGTTATCTGTCAGTTTAGCTGTGATTGGTCAAAAAAGTGACAGATTTGGGCTGCTAAAATCTGTCAACAGATATGTAGACAGTCCCTTTTTTTATATACCATAGAAAAAAGTAAAATTTTCATGAAAAATCAATAAAAATTCAATACAAATCTAATTTTTTATCAAAAATTCAATGATATATCTAAAATTTTCTCTTTTCATCTAATTACGATGTATCATATATTTGTCACCCCCCTATTTCAAAGTGCTAGTTCCGCTACTACCTTTGGCGTAACTGAACGCTGCAAAACCTATCAAACAAACTCATGAAGTCATGAGCCAATCTATATGCTGCGATCAGAACGCCTGACGACATGTGCATACATATGTACATGCATGAAGTAAGACAGCAAGCATACTAATACGTACCAAGACTGTCCTACCAAGACTGTCCTGACCTTGAAGTTTTTGGAGGCAGCCCAAGATGTATAGTAGACGCCGGTCGTCCAGCCGGACCCGTCGCCCATGGTGTAGTTGGTGTCGGTTGCCGTGGCCAATAGGCTTTCACCGGCCCAATTAAGAAAGCCTTTGCTAACCTTTCCTCCGTCGTTGACGACACCGCGCACATCGGCTTCTTGTCGGCCACCGGCATCCTCTTCTGCCTGTGTGCTCGGCTGGAGCTTATAGGACGAACGGCGCCACTCCGGACGTCTCCTCCCTGCCCACCCTGCCGGTCACGGTCCCCAAGCCGAGGTCCAAGACGCTGGAGATCGTGTTGTCGATAGCGTCCGCGGTGCTCGTCATCGCGGTGGCGACCGCGCCGCGCGCCTTCGCGTTCCTGCACAGACGGCGCATGTACACTCAGGTCAAAGAGAAGTGGCCTCGTTTGGCGTGCATGCACTACAGCGAGCATGAAAGCGTGAGAGAGAGGAGCAGCTTCCACAGCTACGACGTGACCACGCCCATAGCGACGTCCTCCCAACACCGGTAGCCGCCGCCCCGCACGGCCGCACCCACACCTTAGCAACGCACTGCAGGCCCACCACATACCACGCCACAGCATGTAGCTGCCTATGTGGCATAGCCATGTCAGACTGACACTGACATGGCGAGTTTTAGACCCTTGGTGAGCGATGACAATAGATTGGAGACCTAGATAGTCACTTTTTTAGTTCGAGGACCCAACTGGGATTGCTTAAGTTTGAGGACCCAACTTGTATTTTACTCAAAGAAAAACATGTACTCTCTTGGTACTAAAAAAAATGAAGCCATTTTAACAGCAGTATGGTCACAAAACATAGCTTTGACTTCTTATTTTTATAATTTTTTTTATCAAAAAGTGATATATGTGCATTTTTATGAAAGTTTTTTTCAAGACACATCTATTCATATGATTTCACATTTTCAAACTCAGAAACATAAAAGTTATTTATAATTTATATTTCCAATGTTTGATATAGCCTTGTTCAAAACAACTTTATTTTTTTAGTATGGAGGGAGTACCTTGTGCAATGTCATTGCCTCAGTGTCTGTGGCTCTGTTGTTCGAGCAAATCTGGGCACACTTAAATTTATACAGCACTAATAAAACTGTCTCCAATAGGAAGACCCATACCCAAAATAGGTGACCTACAGTGTAAAATCGGCCTCCAACAAGCCTCCAACAAGCTAGGCAAATACAGCACCCATTTTGCGAGTCGGGCAACATGCAACGCAAAAACGCGTCTCCCTCCGTCTCCTTTGCGTCCTCCTGCAGCGCGGGGCCCACCACCACAAGCACGAGGGAGGGATGGCCGGGCTGGCAACGCGACGGTCGCGCTGATCTGTGGCGGCGGGACGCCCGGTCGGGGGGGAGGAGACGACCGCGACGAGGCGGGACCACGGAGGAGACGACCGCGACGAGGCGGGACCACGGCGAGGTGGATCCATGGCGACGGGGGAGGCGGCGGCGCCGGCGAGGCGTATCCATCGTGGGTCGAGGCTGATCCATGGGCACGGTGAGGTCCATGGTGGGGAGGCGGCGGATCCATGCGCGGGCGAGTGGATCACGGCGGGGGCGCGACCGACGCGCGTCGCGTCGAGGCGGGACCACGGTGGGGAGCTCGCAGATCCGTCGCGGTGGGGCCTTGTCGGCTCGGCGAGGAGCGGCTAGCGTGGCGAGGAGCATCCGTGGCGTGGCGAGTAGCGGCTAGCTCGACACGGTGGATGTGGGTGCGGCGAGCCTCGTCGGATCCGTTGCGGTGGTGGGCGGCGCTCGGCAAGGCTTGATTGGGAGGCGTTATTTGCGTCGGCTGTTGGAAAGGGGATGTTTTGGGTGTGAGACCCTCTCCCTATGCGCGATGCAATCCAAGAAATGCATGGTGTGTTTGGGTGAGGGCTGTTGGGGACAGTCTAAGTACTAAAGTTTGTTTCGTTATTTTTATAATGCATTTAATTCTACCATCTGAATTTCTGTATTCCATTAAACTCTTTCTATCTTTCTTATCTACTACTCCTATATTACTAAGACCCACAGGGGTTCCATCCAATCAAATCACTCTATTTTGCAAAAGTAATGTCAGCTGACATCATCAAAGGAGTTACATGCACTAAGACTCATTCATCTCCTACTAATTTTTTTTGAAATAGAAAAAAAGTCGTAGCACCTAAACCAAGTATCGTAATTAAAATCCGATTGCACCATGATGTTCCTCGCAATAAATTCTTCAAAACAAGATCTCACATGGATATAGATAATTTTTTAGAAACGTTTAAGCCGTTTCTAAGTGAAAACCCGTTTCTAAGGAAAAACCTAGCAAAACTGCATATCACATAGATTACATGAGGTCCTCCGAAACATGCTTGATTTTGTGAAGGAAAACTGCGAGAACTTTTAGGAAGGGGAATGATCTTAGGTATAGTAGGGTTGAGGGGTTCATGTGGATGAGATTTGAGTGATGCCCATATATAAACTAGTTTTTAAGAAAAAACCTAGCAAAACTTCATATCATATAGATTACATGTGGTCCTCTGAAACATGCATGATTTTATATGAAGGAAAACTCCTAAAACTTTTGGAAGGGGGTGACCCTCAGTACAGTGAGGATAGGGGTTTGGGTAGATGAGATTTGGACGATGTCCATATATATTTCCATTTGATGACCCGCAGCAACGCTCGGGGATTTCATCTAGTATATTATATAATCCTCCGTTTTGCCACAGTGTCCAGAGGCGGAGCCATGACTTGCAGCACCAGTCCAAGGCTCCAAGCAACGTAATCTTCCTTACTTAAAACATAAGCTTAAGGCAAGTCTAATTTCTATTAGTCAGCAAGACACGTCTAGCACTCTAGCTCTGCCCTGACTATGTCCCTTTTCTATTCACTATGTCCCTTTTCTATTCCTCTATTCTTCTTTCCTTCGTTCCAAACAAGTCTACAATGCGTGTTGTGCATTTCCAACATGATCTTTGTGTGTTGTGCCGCCAAAAGGTACCAATGTGGTGCTCTAGTTTGGGTGGGTGGGGTGGATGGCATCCGTAAATTTTTCACGTGTGGGAAACTACTCTCTTGGGTCTTGGCTGGCTCAGTGCAGGGAGCACAAACGGTGCCAGCTTTCGTGCAAAGATGCCCATCTTTTCGAGCGAACACGTGCAGCACTTGAGCAGGACATCCTACACGAGTAAAACTCTTTTTTTTTTTCAGTGCCGCCGAAGCTGATTAAAGAACTGTAATTCCCCTCCTAAGATTCCAGCGCATTTGATTGGCGTGGCCAACAATAGACGACCAGTCATCACACAGGCGGGCAAAGATTGGGAGGAATATATGGGGCAAAACGCCGGAATCCTCTGATTTTCAGTAGGTCCGTCTCGCGTGCCTTGGCGAGCTGGATCTGTCGCCTTCGCCCTCCTGAAAATCGCCACGCCGATCCATCCGGCTCTCCCTCACAGCGCAACACCCCCTTTGTTTAATGAGCTAACCACAACGAGATACTAGCAATTAGAAATAATAATAAAGAAGAAAAAAGAACAATGTGTCAATGAAGCTATTTTTTGTTCTCCATCGCACCGGAAGGAAATTAGTTTTTTTTTCTCGAACAACCGCTATCGTCTTCTGTTGGTTATACTAATACATAAATTCCAAGGTCCACCGCGAAAGTCAGAGCTAATGCTTATTAATTCCTGAATTGCTCCTCACGACGAAAAATAAAATAAAACAAAATTCTTGAACTGTGGTAATAGGAGCACATTGAGCTGCGACGATGCGCAAGTTCTCTCGTGCAGTCCTACTCTGTATTTTTCTCTTCTCGATCACGCAAAAACCACTTTGCATAATTTTCTGCTAGCCCTGTTTTTCAGTTCCTAATTGGGTCATTGCGGTCTACGAGAATGATGCATTGGTCCCTGCCTATCCTCTTTCCTTTTCATTATCTGAACAAATGACGACCTCCGGCTTACTGATTAGTATCTAACGTGTCATCAGTTTGTGGGCTCCAACTCAACAATGGCTAGCTAGCTAGCACTGCACTGCCGTTGGTGCCGGTCTGCCGGACTTTGTCAAGCTCTGCAGCCCATATTCAAATGAAGCAGCCAGCAGGCGCCTGCAGGACGCAGCAAAGCTAAGTTAGGTCCGAAAAAGGCAAGCAAGAAAAGCAAGAATTAGAATTAGAATTAGAATTAGAATTAGAATTAGCAAGCTGGCTAGCTAGCCAGCACTAACTAAGGTCTAAAAGAAGCTCAGCTCAGCTAACTTGTGCCTGTGATCCTGTGACAGGGACCGGCCCGGCCGCCGAATTAACAAATAAATAACAAGTGATTAACAGATGCCATGCTAGAGCGGCAGATACAGTGACATCCCTCCCACCCAGACGGAGCGGAGGGTCCAAATGCATGCATGCACTGCTTCCGATTTGTCCGTGGCCATGGATACCTAGCTGTCTCGCGTCCTCTCGCTGCCACGTACTACTACAAGCGCATGCGTTGGTTAATCCTGGGCACTGAGCAGGGATTATAGTAACCTAGAGGGATTTTTGGAGTTGATTAAGCGAGCCAGCCAGCGAGCGAGCTGCTCCTAACCTGTCTGTCTGCATCATCAGAGTAATCAAAATCATTTGCTTGTCCTCTTCCATGCATGCACCGCACCAACTCCAACTCCAACTCGGCCCTTCCACCCTGGCCTCCTGCGCCTGCCGCGGCGTCGAGCGGGCATCGTCGTATACATACCCCCGCCTCACCATCTCCCCCTAGCTCACTGCCTAGCGCCCCCCACAAGGCATCATCGTCTGATCGCCGTCTCGTCCTCCCCTCCTCCTCCCTCTCTCTTCCTCTGATCTCCTGATCGATCCGATCCCTCGGCCCTCTCTCTGATCTCTGACGACTGCGTGTTCGTTCATGGGGAACACGCCGTCGTGCATACCGCTGGCACCCGCGGGCGGCCGGTCGTCGTCGTCGTCCTCGTCCTCGTCGGCGGCGGCGGCCAGCACCACCAAGGTGATCCACGCGGACGGCACGGTCACGCGGCTGTCGCGCCCGGTGCGCGCGTCGGAGCTCATGCTGGGCCACCCGGGCCAGTTCGTCTGCGACGCGCGCCGCCTCGCCGTCGGCTGCCGCGTCCCCGGGGTGGCCGCCGACGAGCTCCTCCAGCCGCGCCACGCCTACTTCCTCCTGCCCATGGACATGCTCTACTCCGTGCTCACCGACGAGGAGATGGCCGCGCTCTCCGACGCCCATGCCGCCACGGCCGCCGCATCCGCCTGGAAGCGGATCACCACCGCCGCCGCCGCCCACCACGGCAGCAGCCACCACCACGGCCGCCGGAGCCCCGCCAAGGACGAGGCCTGCAGCGATGGCGCCAGGGTGTACCCGATGCTCGGCCTGCTCGAGACCGGCGATCTCGGCGGCGCGGATAATAGCAAACCTGAATTATCACGCGCCGGCCCTGCAGCAGGCAAGTCGGCCGGCGCCGGCGCCGGGTTGAGGCGGCACCGGTCGTGGCACCCGGTGCTGGACACCATCGAGGAGGTTCCGTGACGCGGCGGGCGGCCGGTTGACCGGCGGTGCGCCGCCAGGAGAGAGCAGCTTTGGTTGCGCTGGTGTTAGGCGGGCGGCAGCTAGCTTGAGCTGGCTTCCGAGTGTACAGTAGCTAGCTTCCAGCTATTCTTTTTCCTTTTTCCATTTTTTTTTTTGTAAAGCCATTGTTTTTTTGGGTCTACACACGCACGACTGGCAAATTGATTGTCAAGTTTTTGTGCTCGGGAAACATAATAAGAAAATTGAGAGCCTTTTTCAAAATGAGTCGTCATTCGAACTGATAAATCCTAAAAATGCATTCTGAACTAGCCTTCTTCAAAGTAATAATAAAATGAGTATCTTAATTTGTTAATATATTTTGTTTTAAACAGATTTTTTGTAGTAATCAACATAAATAATAGACAACGGATTATTGACTGTCTAACCACGATCAAGGCTAAATGTATAGAAAAGATCTCTGCTACCGCCCATATTTGTGGCACTAGTGTGTGGCGCGAGATGAATAAAAGTTTCGATGTGTCACTAAAAATTGGCAAACTTAATCATAACTGTGTTAGAATTGTAAAATCGTAGATTCTACTCAATTGAATTGTAGAATCAACCCAAATTAACTAATAATATCGTAAAGTTCCAAAGCTGTATGATAGAATCAGCTCTTATTTTCCTAAAATTATTTAGGAATAATGATGCTGTTATTTTAGTGTTAATATTTAACGTGCTCGTCGGCAATAGGAATTTAATGGTGTTATTATTTGTGTGTGATTCGTAGTGTTGAATGCACCTACGTGTTTGTAGGGTATGATTTGTGTATGCGTTTATAGGGTTGTTAATGTAGGTATGTTGATGCCTGAGTCTGTGTAAGTAAACAAAGCTATCGCATTTCATTCACTAGCCAGCCGGCACACAGAGAACATAATACTAGGAGCGCGAGCTGTATGGAGGTGGCTCAGCAAGATATACATGTTTGCTGAATGCCGACTAGACCTCAGCTGTACATGCAACTTGTTATGGAACAACAAAGGGATCATATCTCAAAATGGTTCTTATTTTAGGTCATGTTGCTTTGAAGCAAACAAGGAGATATCATATGATATGCCAGTGTATCATCTACCTGTAATGATGTACAACAACTCAACACACCGGTTCTCCATAGTTGCAACTTGCGAGAGAACCGAGAATGAGAGAGAAATAAACTTTACATATATATATATATATATATAAACAAGCCTCCCAAATAGACTGTTTTACTGCTTCAGAAAGCTAGCGAATTTACAATACTTTTATCCACAAACAACATTTCTTTAGGAAGGAAGTGCCATGCATTACATTAGGAATCCCTAAGCTATGAATTTATCCTAGATCTATACCTATATCTATATACTCTTATAAAGCTAAACTTCACTAGCCATTTTTTTTTAACATGTAAGTTGTCACTATCGATGCATTTATAACTAACTAGCATTTAGAACTATAATCTACATATCAGCATGACATGTCATCCATTAATATGCATTTAATTGTACACATCAATGTGTATTAACATTAACTTATAATTGTTTATCTCTTTGTATAATAAGTAATTTTATTTAAATCATCAGCAATTTCTACAACACCAAAAAAAAATATTCCTCTAGTCAAACTAACTCCAAGACCCTAATTTATTTTCTTTATGAAAGCCACCCGGTCTCTTGGGGGTCACATCCACGTTAACTAATGAGCCTGTTCGGCTGCTACAGCTACTATAGTAAAATATGAGCCGAACACAGCCAATACTAGCTCCCCTTTTAGTCAGTCCGTCTAGATCCCTTCGATTAACAACTACTACCTGTAAGCCTGGAAGAGGGAACTCAAATTAACAAAAAGCATTTTATGGTCTTTTCACTATATGACTAGTTTGGAAGTCCACTAATTTGTTCTATATAAAAAGGTTGATTTTGCTTTAAAGAAAGGGTTGATTTAATCAGGGCGAAACAAATAAAAACCAGCCCACTCCGGGCGACTAACGGCCTTCAACCCAATGTCGCGCACACCACCGGTTCTACCCTCTAACTGATTTGTGGTCCCGCTCTTATGTGTCCCCACATTTCAGTTGAATATAAGCTCTAACCGTCCGCCGTCCCCTCTCCCAGTACCCCCGTGCCATCCCAACGAACCGGGACACCGACACGTAGGCCCAACCTTCTCCGCTGACCCACCTGTCATCAGCGAGCCGCCTCGCATCCGTCGTTCCCCTCCTTCCGGCACACCCAGCACGCAACGCGAGCGGGCACGGCACCACAAGGCTAGGGTTCCGGCGAGGCGACGGCGAGCGCCATGGCGGGGATTCGGTGGCCGCCGGAGGACCCGGAGATCTTCCCTTCCCGGATGGTCGGCGGCGGGGCCTGGGTCCCCGTCGCGCCCCCGGGGGAGATGGCGTCGGACGACGACCGGTCGGTGGCCGCGGACTCGTGGTCGATCAAGAGCGACTACGGCAGCACCCTCGACGACGATCAGCGCTACGCGGACACCGCCGAGGTCCTCCTCGCTTCCTCCTCCGCCTCATCCGCGGCCGCGCCCTCCGCGTCGGTTGCCGTCCACCCCTCGTCCGACTTCAGGTGAACTGATTCTACTCCATTTCTGGTTCCTGTGCCGCGAAATGGGCTGGCATCTGTGATCTGATTCCTAGTTTTTTTGGGGGAAACACAGGCATCGATTCTCTTCCCCCCTTAATTAAGCTTAATTTGGTCCAATGATCTGTCGGTTATTGCATTTTGGTCCAAAGTGATCTTATCTTGTCTGGGCCTAGTGTATTCAAGTTATCGCTCCTGTGGATCTTTAACAGCTTCGACAAGGATGTCCCTGACTCCAGCGACGTCGAGCCTCCGTTGCTGGGCTTGCAGAATTTTCAGGATGGTGCTTATGCTGAGGATCTTGCGAATTTCCATGAACGCAGCCACGCTGATGACTGGTATTATTCTTTTCAAGCTATTTTGCTCAAGCTATTTTGCTAGCATCTAAAATTGTTTGTGGCATAAACAATAACCTAGAGTGGCAGCCTTTTTTTGGCTGGATGATTAGTGTTCTGCTCCATTGTCATTTATAACAAAACTGATTTGACCTTTGCTTATATGAGCAATCAGGAGCTTTCTTTTAGTAAGAATGTAAAGATGAATCAAGCAACAATGGGTTGTACAAACTTTCTACATTTGCCATGCCATTAGCGTTTGGCATTGTGGTATCTTTTTGGAAGCACCTTTTCTTTAGATCCTATAATGTTGTATTTAGCTTGAGGCATCTTTTTAGATCCGTACCAGGAAAAAGAGAACTGGAACCAGTAAATATTCCCATAAAAGGCTATTCCACAGCTACGGTGTAGCACATCACATCATTTTGCAACAAACTGGCCTTTAGACCTCGTGTTCTAAGGGAACTTATTTCAGGATGGGAATAATAAACCTTCTTTTATCCATGTTTAAACTTTACCATCTCTTGTTCTAGTTTTTCGGGAAATCTGATGATGATTATTTTTTATTTGAGGCTTGGCTGTTACAAACCATGTTCATCGCTCGGTGGTGAAATAGGAGATTGAAAAATGCAGAGCAGTTTTTCTTTTCTCACTTTTATCGGATTACTGATTTGGATTTTGGGCAAACAGCTGTTTGAAGCAATTTTTCCCTTTCAAGAATCTAGAAGGGATATAAATACTGATGACAAAAAAAGTGATGCAAATATAGTTGTGTTCCCCCTTCGTTTTATGCATTTTATGCTTATATTGTTGTTGACCAAAACCTGTGTGGGTTTTGCAGGTTTGGCACTGAGATCATGGATATCCGTGTAGGTTGGACCAAAAATTTGTGCTCAAGCAGGGATTTACCTAGCTGCAGCGCATTTGACATTGGGACTGGGAGTGGCAGACTCCTGCAGCAGCTTGCGAAGCAGGGGTATGCTGAAGAAATATGAAACTTTGTTTTTTTTCATTGTTAGTGCCAGCACTGACCTGTTAATATACAATATACAGGTTTTCTGATCTGACTGGTATTGACTATAGTGAAGGCGCGATTGAGCTTGCTCGAACCTTGCAATTCGTGATGGGTTTGAGCATGTTAATTTCTTGGTGAGTCAGCTGGTGAAGGATAAATTTTAATAATTTGCAAATTCACGTCGACATGCATGTCCATATTGCATGCCCACATTTTCTGTCCTTGTGCTTCAGGTTATAACATATCCCCAACGGTTCATGTTGTATCTTATCCTAGCTGCAAAACTAGCCTTAATATTGTAAGAGCAGAAAATAACTATTTCAACTTTATGTGAGTGGTTCTTTTGCAGGTTGATGATGTATTGGAGTCGAAGCTGGAGAGAAGATTTGAACTTGTAATGGATGAAGGGACTCTTGATGCAATTGGGCTCCATCCTGATGGACCTGTGAAGAGGTAAATGCATGTTTACAGTGTAGATATTCATGTGTCCTTTAGTCCTCATGCAGTATTCACAATGGTGCTTACATGTTTTCAATTGCTGAAACTTTTTAATGTGGAAAGAATGAGATGATTTGTTTGCACACGTCTAAGCCTCTAATTTATTTTCACCTCCTGTATTTCAGAATGATGTATTGGCAGTCTGTTGCTAGCTTGGTTTCCCCTGGTGGTATATTGGTTAGTTCTTCCATCCAAATTGGACCTGGAATTTTCTTTTTTCTTTATACATTTATGTCAGAATTATGACGGACCAGTTTTACATTGGCAGTGAAAGTTGATGTATCCCTATTGTATCTCCTTGAAACTACTATGCACAAATGATATAATGCTTTACTGCAATAATCCTCCTTTCGCTATATGCTTTTTGTGATGACCTGTCAGTAATGACAAAAGTAGTATAGCATATGCCTGTAAGAGTAATATGGCCATTCAATCCTCTGATGTTACTTCAACTATTTTTTAGGTCATCACATCATGCAGCAGAACCAAGGATGAGTTGGTGCAGGAGGTAGAGAACTTCAACCAAAGGAAGCTTGGTGCTATGGGCTCGGAAGGATTGCCAGCTGGTGAAGCTGCGGTGTTCAGCTACCTCGACCACGTCCAAAGTTACCCTAGTGTGGATAGTTCTTGCATCACGACCGTTGCTTTCCTGCATAAGTGAAACATAAATGTATGCTTGGTTTATTGGCCCTAGAAAGTTACCATACCTGCTATGATATTAACTATGTACCCAAATCACTGGTATATCTGGATAATATTTTAGTATTTCACCTTGCTGGGTTGTTCATCAGAGCTACTGTATGTTGTTTTGTATCGCTGGATCTTGGATTTCACTTTGGTATACTCTTTGAAAGTGTTTCAAGGAACTGATGCAATCAAGACATCTAGATGTTTTCATGCGTGGAAACTGGGTACGATATCTTTTTTTTAACATAATAGTAGGAGCTCTGCTTTCCAATTATGATAGGGAGCCTTCCAATTAAGATGGGGATAGAGGTTTTAACGTAATGGCAGTGCTTTCCATTTAAGATAGGGAGCCTTCCAAGGCCTTGTTTGTTTTGAAGGGAATTAATGTGGAGAAGATTGACGGGGACTAATCCCATTTCAAGTCAAATTCCTTCTAATTCCCTCTCAAACCCCTTGGAAGGGGCTAATCAAGCAACCCCTAAGATAGGGATAGAGGTTTATGTACAGAGCAACAGGGGAGGATTATAGAGTGGCTCCCACGATATTGCCTCTTCCCAAACTAAAGCCCTTTTTTCTTTACTCGATATCCTCTTTTACGTTTATGGCCATATGCATTGACGTCTTATGGGTGTTCTTAAATATTCTCATATTCCTTTTCTTCCCTATGTTCCAGTGTCGTTAAAGATTCTCCTATTTCTTTCTTTCCATATATTCCAGAGAGAATGCGACCAGGTACAATACCAGAAAACATGCATGTTAGCACGTATCGTGGCAGATGACTCGCATAACCTGTCTCGAGCTTTTGCAGTACTAAGGGCAAGCCATTACAGAGAGAAAACATCACCAACAATAAAAATGGATAATTTGACTGCAATTAATGGTGCAAAATGCAAGATGTAAAAGGGAAAGAGACCGATAACATTTGGAAACCGAAACATAGTTACTTCGATTTGCAATCGCCAAGTACGTTTCACAGTATAATATCTTCAAGTACACAAGAGTTACTGCAGTTGAGGCTCACAATCACAAGTTACAGTATCCGGGTTTGTCAGTAGTCTGCTATTTTCTCATATGTACACGAGTAGCAGGGCCACTACATTCTTCTCTATGGGCATCGAAGCGAGTGGCTTCAGACTATCCTACTATGTCACCACATTCTCATTTTTGTAGATTTTTTATTTTTTTCTCCCTTGTGATCATCTTTGCTTCGGTCAGCTATACAAAGGAGGCGCTGGAATTTCCTGTCAGATGGGAGGTTGGAACTTAGAAGGCCTATTCTTGGCCATGTCAGTAGACTGGTATGAAGCGTGGTTGTGAGTAATTTGGATGTGCCGAATTGGTAACTGTATCCTCTTCTTCCTCCTCATCTTCCTCCTCGCTTTCTGATGAAGATATATATGCTTCCCGGCTTTCCTGCAGTGTTAGATGATCTAGATCCGAGAGTTATGCCTGATACAAGTTTATGTTGCTATTACTAGGAATTGAGAAATTACCACAGATGTCAGTATGCGATTATACTATATCTGCTGCTAGTAAACTGGAACATGATCAGGATTGCATTGACACAGCGCGACTCAGTAATGAAATTACCTGCTGCCGCCGTCGACGGTGCAAGCTTGCCAATGCTCTCACCATCACTAAGATTGGGAACAGGATTCCCGCAGTCCTCAGCACCAGAAGCTTTATTTTCAGAAGCAGAATGCGCAATAGGATGCATCAAGTGAAGCACAACTTAAATCATACTAAAAGATACTGGTGAATGCTTATCGTCAATCTTACCGAGAATAAGGCCCATGAGTACTCCCCATTGTCACCAATCATGAGAGGAAGAGTGTGGCGAAGGACCAGGAGTGACATGAACTGTTCAATGATCCAATCTTCATCAGACAGGAGATACAGGATACCACGTCAACAAAGGTTGGTTTTGATGTCAGAAACTCACAATTATGGCAACTGTCCGGCAACACAAGGTGCTGCTTCTTGTCCTGATAGGAAAGTAGTCGTCGTAATTGTCCATAAAATCACGCTCCGTAGGCATCATTGTTATTATCTGGGAATCATTGAGATCTTGCCGAGCAATCTCCCAGTTCCCTCTGTAGAGAAGCATTAAACCAACCATTGAGAAAACTAAGCAAGAACACAAATGAGCTTTATTATGAATGCTTAAAGAGATAAGTACCTGAAGTTCATTGGTATACTACCATAGTGAAACAGCTGCTGTGGAGAAGTATAACCTGGCCTGAATTGCTGAACAAACATAGCAAAATTAAATCCATAGGCATTCGTAGTTGCATATTTGTTAAGACTATCACCAGTTGACATATTTTTTAACCTATAAACACAGTATGCATAGATAGATCACCTGAAAGTTTTTACCTGCAGGCATATTTCACACATGGTGTCGCCTTTCTCATTGCACCAGCGTTGAATGCATTTCCGGTGCGCATACTGCAAGAAAGAAACTAATACTTTAACTTGGTTCAATCACTCTAGCTAACTGAGAAATTCATCTTAGTCCATTCCTCACACGGCATGGTAATCTGTCCAGCATCAGAAACAAGAGCACGCAACAAGATCGACACCAACCAGGGTGTTTGTGTTGCTGTTTAAATTTCAAGTACATTCTAGCCTTGCATATAGCAGTGTGGGTAGTTGCCCTACAGATTGCGTGAAGGTCACACTCAAACAGATAGGTCCCCCCATTCCCCCTATCTTTTGGGAAACACCAACACCTCCCCCCTTCCCTATATCTTTCAACGCACTATTACATCACTGTCAAATAGGAAGGTCCACTACATAAGATACTAGACAGTGCCTTCCAAGCTACATTCAGACAAACACAGTTGATTTGGTTCATAGCTCTTGTCCCCAGTGACCCTCAACCTCAAGTTAACATGGAACTCACAAGTCCTAACTGCACAACCTACAACATCTAATCCCAACCATAAAAGTCAACAATTTCTCATGCCAGGTCAACTACATTAACTAGTGCCCAATTTAGAATCTATGTGCCCAATATAGAATCTAAAGAGACCCAACATAATACTGTAGTAACAAGTGGCAGCAGCTACATCTTCTGCTTTTGCTCAACTTTTCATTTGACAACAGGAACTGTAACACAATTTTTTAGGAACTCTGAGAAACAGTTGCATAATCACCAATTCACCATATCACGATCATGAATCTGCTGCATAACCAAGATAATTTATTTTGGCCCAAAATAAAAATAGTGTGATTAAAGAGGACATCTACCTTGAGGCTGCCACAGCAGGCGCAGGGGGCCTCCATGCAGGTGTCCCAGTCCTCCTCCTGGCAAATCCTGCACTCCACCACCTTAGTTGCCGAGCCACCGCCTAGAGCGCGATGGCAGTACTCGACGGGCACCGTCTCCTGACGCAGATCGACCATCTGCTTCCCACCGCCGATCGCCGCCTCCAGCGTCGACTCTGTCAGCAGCCGGTCCACGATCAACGCGAGATGGTCACCCATCGTCCTGCGAGCACGAAATCCATGGTTGAGGGAAACAATGCCATGGTGTCCACGAATTGCAGACACTCGAAACAGAAAAGCAATCAAACGAAATCGCAACTGCTATTGCAAAATTGTGTTTAGTACTTTAGTGCCGAGAAGCAGACCAAGAAGCAAGAACCCAAAGAGGAGAAGGCGGTTGCAGGCGGAGGGGATCCAATGCAAGCATGCAACTGCTCGCTTTAACTGACTGACAGAAACCAACCGGCAACCGCTTGAAGATAATAAATTGTTTTTTAAAAAACTAATTGGTAGCCGAAAGAAATGGAGGTCAGATTAGTGGAATTATAGCATTGTACCGAGAGCGGTGGATCGAATAGTCGGAAGTGTACCAAGAACAGGTCAAAACCTCCACATTCGGAACACGGCATACGATGGACGAATAAAGCTGCCACTTTTTTTTGTTATTAAAACCAATTGGTGAGAGTTGGCTAGCATTACAGCGTCCACAAGGGGTACGAGGAAAGCGCATTTATTAGTGCTGCATCAAAGAAACACAATGTAGCCTACCCCAGCTTGCTTGGGATAAAAGGCTCTGTTGTTGTTGTTGTTGTATCGAAGAAACACAATGGAAAGGGGAAAAAAAGATTGAACACCAAGAAACCGAAACTGACCGAGGAAGAGAGGCGCGAGCGGGGACGAACACGAAGAGGGAGGCTCGGCAGCTGGTGAAGATACCAAGCGAACTCTCAATCTCGAAGGTCTGAGCGTCTGGTGAGTTAAATCTAACTGAATAACACAGCAGCAGCAGCAGCAGCAGCACCAACGAGAAGAAGAACCAGATGACGGGGGAAAAACAAATCTTTACCTTGTCCTAAGTATCACCAAGAACAGGGCCTCCGGGACCGGGAGGAAGAGGAAGCTTCGAAGGCTGGATTCGGTGCGGGGTTAAGGCACGGAGGGGATTGGGTTGGATTGGTGGAGGGGTTAAGGGACGCAAGAGATGGAGTGCCCTCGGATGTAATACAGCGATGGAGGTGGAGCGGAGGCCAAGCCAAGGCAAAACAAGCCCTCTGCCTCTGTCGCTCCCTTGCAGCAGAGGTTTAAATTAGAAGAGGGGCAAGGTTAGGAAATAGCAGTATAGCACTGGTATCACCCGGCAACAGCTTCACTGATACTGCAGCTGTTTTGTTGGCTTCCCTGGAATGGTCTCCTCTTACTTCGTCACTTTCCAAAAGCTTTCTATAGTTTGCATGGCTGAACCTCTTTTTTTTCTCCTTTAATCGCATTAAAAAAAACTTTTTTTTTTTACCTTTTGACTCTCTTCTGATAGATAAAGGAGCCTTCTCTTTCAATTGTGGTAACTGCTTTTGGGTATCAGTAAACCAGTAAGATCGAAGAACAAAGGAGTAGTACATCATGACACCGGTGGGAAGAACTCTTCAGATCTCATAAGTGTACTGCCCTTGTCTAGTCACTGTTATATGAATATGAATGAATGAATGAAAGTTGAAAGGTCCTGATGGTATAGTGCAACAATGCCACTGTTGTCGAGAGGTGATTCGCTACACCTTTTCTGGACACACTAGCTCATCAGAATATACATGCTGCCTTCTGCTTAAATACACTCTGCTCATTCTCAGTCATTTGGACAAATGAGCTGACCTCGTACATGATCTGCAGTTTGAGAGTGCGATTTGCATGCCCAAAGAATCCATTTCGCGTGAAATGGCATGAGAGTTGCTCGTACATGATAATAGACGGCTGAGACGTGATAATTCCTGAATTGCATCATTAGCCGGCAAGCAAGATTCTCTCCCTGTACTTGGAACGCAAACGGGATTCCTTATAGGTGGCCCACCACTGCTGCGACGGAACACGAGTTGGAAGTTACAGGAGTGCCCCTGTGCCGGGAATTGGACCGGGTAGCTCCACTGCCCTAGAACTAGGAGCAGAGTAGGAAGCAGTAGGCTAACCGCTTTGCACACGTTTGCCGCGACTGCTACGCCCACTACTCCTCGTTGCCGCTAAACCACGATGCCCACTCTCCCCGGCCGGCGGCCTCCGGGGATTTTCCTTTCGTGTTGTCCTCCAGTACCGAGTAATAAGGGACTAATTATCTTGTGGTGCATTTTTTTTTTGAGAAAATCTTGTGGTGCAAATGCGTGATGTCGGATGATTACTTAGAGTAAGCGCTGGTGAATCTTGTGAGTTCGGATTAAGGGGCCTTATCAACTAGTAGCTAAATTTTGTTGAGTCTATTAGCTAGAGCATCCAAATACCTTCAACTAAAGTTTAGTTAGAAAACTTTTAGCTAACTAAAATTTATTTAAAATTTTAGCTAATTATAAACTTTAGTGCGATGTATCAAACAGATCCTTTGAAGAAAATGCAGGAATTTTCTTGTGAGTTCAGATTAAGGCCTTAGAAGGATATGTAGTTTTTTTTTTTTTTTTTTTTTTAAAGAGAGGTAGGAATAGATTGTCCTAAATTTTTGGGATTCTATATGGCGGGAACACATGGAAAACTATAAGATTTTAACCGTTTGGACAGAATATAGAAGAAAAAACGTATTTAGTCAGAACTTGTTTGTATCACTCGTATCCACCTCATCTCAATCTATGTGTTGGAATCAGTGCTTGCATAAGCACGTGTGAACGTCAGTAGGTGCTTATGCTTAAGCAAAGATAATATTTCCCATTTCATTAAGCACTCGGAGAAAAAAAATCTTATCATGCAAACAAGTCCATTAAAATTTGGGAGAATTAGGTATTTGGCCTCAGAAAAAAGTCACTTTAGGTGTATGGCCTTTTTTGTTTGAATTTGTCCGTATGGCCTCCAAACAAATTTTGGTTGGGTATTTGGCCTTCCGTCCATTCCGTGAGGGCAGATTGTTAGGGTGTGCAATTGTTGGGCGAGTGAAAAGACAATTTTACCCTTCGTTACATGGTTTCACACGTGAAACCATCCGGCGCCCTCCTCGAGTTGGATACGAGCGAAACAAAAAAAGGGAACCGGCACTCCATGGGCGATGGCGGCGGCCGGCGGGCGCCGGACTTCCTCCGGGGCGGCCTTCCCCCACTGTAGATCCGCCCGGCGAAGCGGCTCCCTCCACCGGGCGGGGCGAGGCCCAGCCGGTAGCCCTCCCCCCACGCCGGGCGGCCATGGATGCCGCCCAAGCCTCGACGGCGGCAGCTGGGGCGGGGGATGCCGCCACGCCCGGGGCCAGGCAGGCGTGCCGGCGGCCGGGATGCCGCCAAAGCCGCGACGGCGGCCCGCGGGCGGAAGCTTCTTGGCCGGGCGAAGCTTCGCGCCTTGCGGCGGAGCTTCGCCCGTGGCGGCGGGCCATCGGGAGCTCCCAAAGACGAAGCTCCGCCATCGAGCCATGGCGGCGCCCGGCTACGCGCTTCGCTGCCGCCGCTGCCCGCCCGCGCCCACACCAGCGCCACGGAGCCACCGGACCCGCGCCCCCCCACCCGGGCCGGCCGAGCCCACCTCCCGCACACGCGAGCTGAGGAAGAGGAGGCTCGTGTTTTTTTTTCATTTTGTCTCCGGACACGTGGGCCCAGTTCAGTAGTGAGATAGAGGGGTAAAATCGTCATTTTACCCCACACTTAACACCGTCAACCTTCTAAAATGGACGGAAGGCCAAATACCCAACTAAAATTTATTTGGAGGCCATACAGACAAATTCAAACAAAAAAAGGCCATACACCTAAAGTGACTTTTTTCTGAGGCCAAATACCTAATTCTCCCTTAAAATTTCTAATCATCTCGTTGGTCCATTGTATTGTCAAAAAAAAAAAAAAAAAAATCTCGTTAGTCCATTCTAAACGCCAGAAGCAAACCACAAGCATGCATTCATTCCTTAAGCATCTCCTCTGAAAGCATCATCTCATCATTTTTTTTCTCTCATGCATATAGCTACTAGTACTTCTTTTTTTCTGTACCTGAGAGAATCAAAGGCAGCTTATCAACTCGACAAGGAGCAGCCACACGAATTTCATTTGATGACGACCAGTGTCTGAACTCGTGACAGTTCATTTCGGTAGACAGTAGGAGTAGGACGCGTACATTGGAGTGCTCTAGCAAACGCTACAAGGATGTCTGATTGGGTTTTGGCGCCTCGCATTTTGACCTATTCTCGTGATGAAACAAATGTTTGCCTAGTGTCTAGCTTGAGCCAATGCACATAGCGCAGTAGGGATTTCAACTAGATGTGGCTATGCGTTCATCACTTCAGTAGAAGAAAGAACAAGTTCAAACAAGAATATGTGGCCGGTCGACTTGTCCATTTCCATCACCAACTCTCCCGAAAACTCATCTGAAACGTGCCACAAACCAAAACATTCTGTGAGATGACCCAAAAGCCGGCCAAATAAGAAGCTCAATTTGCTAAATCGCTCTTGCAGCTAGGTTAGTCTTGGTAGTATTTTGGTTGGAGTTGGGTTGGTGAACCCCACAACCAAGCTGGTCTCCTCAACATGCGGCTGCCATATGGAATCGTGAAGAAGAAACCTAGTTGTTTAGGTGTGCGTGGTCTGGTTTGGTTGGCCTATATTCTGTCTCTCCTGATCTTGTTTAGAACAAACACATCTTCTGTACTAAAAATTGTTAGGGCCTTTGCATCTACCCAAAAAACAAGGACTGTGTTTTCTGAATTAAAACGGAAGAATGACGTGCAATTTTTCTTTGAATTGTAGACATTTTTTTAAGACAATGGTACACAGAATTTGTTGTACCTTTCTTCTTCAATTTTGTATTCAGGTTGACTAAACACATAAAAACGGTTACAACTAAAACGGAGCAGGAGAGCACTTATATTTTGTTACCTCAAAGTGACCTGCCTAGCTGAAGCACAAAAAAAAGCAACTACCCATATCTTAGTCAACAAAATTATTTAGTGTATGAAACCCAATACCTATCAAAGGTAGTCTTAAGTTTCAAAGGATATATATCAAATTTATTCAAATATCAGGCCTCATATACATTTCAAATCAAAACGACTTACATAAATGGCATATAGCCATGACTTTAAACTAGAGTGATCCAAATTGATACAAATTTTTGGCTTTTGGCTTTTCAAGGTACATAATTTTTTCTATGCAATTAAATATTTACTATATCTAAATACACACTAAAAAAACAATATATCTAAAAAGATTAACCATCTTATAATTCAAAACGTATGGAGCAGCATACATGGCACGTGGCCCATCTAGAATACCCCTAGCTACCATAAAAACCCAAAACAACATATACAATGCAATGCTAAAAGTTTTCAAGACTGGTAAGATATCCAAGCTCGTGTTTCCAACATATCATCGTAGAACCACCCACTTGTCATTTGAATTTTGAGATCAAACCCAAAAAATAGTTTTGTTGAAAAAAATGACATGGATCTGCATGTAATCCTTATCAAATGCTGGCATCGTTGCACTTATACCTGGGATTCAATTGCCCATATTGAACATGCCAGCATGGCTTGAAGTGGCTCCATGGGAATCCTGACATTTTTGGTGTACGTGCAGTACCAAAAGAACTGAATTATGTATGCTCTTGTTTCCGAAAAGGTTATGTTTATTCTTTCTAGCTTGTTTGGATACACTGATCTATTTTCAATTCGTAAGTGGTAGAGTGGATTAGATGAAATTAAACTAAGTTTTACCTCAATCTCCTTTCAACACATATAGATTGAAGTGAATATAAGTGCATCTGAACAAAACCTTCAATGAAAGCTTTACCACTCCGGCACTCCGACATATTATTCATACACTATATATAGCTCCAACATTTGCGGGTACTGTGTAGTCCTGTGTATATTTTTAATCCCATGTCTTCAGGAATGAGCAGCAGATGCATCACTGCCTGCAGGAGCAAGCGTGGATGGATCTGTATCACACATGCAACGACATTCATCCATTTATATACTATGTGTGCGAAAAACAAAGATTTGCTATCAGGGCTCATCTCAAATTATGAAAAGAAAACATGATGGTGTGGTGTGTATGACGATACGGAGAACAAATGGTGGTTTATAATTGCGTTCCTGCAGGGTGCAGAATAGCAGACTGCATGTGGATTGTGGAGTGTTCAAGTATTTTGGTATCAGCCTTCTACAGGTAATGGGAGACATACGGTATATTGAAGCTACCAGACCACCAATAAAGCCATATGGATCCTCAGATGAAATCGTGGCTCAAGAAAAGAAAATGGAATCATGATCGTTGAGCGACTACATGCACACTATTTGTGAATGGAACCAGAAAATGGTTCATATATAGTACTTCCATCCCTCACAAAAAAGAATGGAATTCTCATTTCATAAGAGTCAAAGTGTGACCAAATATTACCAAAAAAAAAGAGATAAAGATACGTAATGAGTACCACTAAATTTCTCCTAATAATATATCTTTACAATAAACATATTTGAAGACACAAACAGATACTACTATCTCTATTTCGAACTATAATATGTTTTGATGTTTGTAGATATATTATTGTTACTATATATCTAGACATATTATATATCTAAGTGTGTAGTAAAACGTATTTATCTTGAAAATCTAAAATATCTTATAATTCAACATGCGGAGAGCCTACAAAATCTAGTTAAATTTAGAATTGTTTAGCTTATTGGAAAGCGCATTCTTTTTTGGATGGTCGGAGTAGTCAGCACCAACCAAGGATGGACCCATTGTTACCAAAGTGACAAGACTATACTGAAGCTTTTTACCACATTCTATCCAGAGCTACTGCCTAGTGCCATGATGCATCGCAACAACTCCAAGTCGAAAAAGAGAGATAGAGAGAGGCACACATGCGCACTAAATTTTATTGCAATCTTGCAACTTACGGGAGTAAATTGATCTGTGACCGTTACAAGTGCGTGTGGTGGCGGTAAAAATAACAAGGTGTTTCACTTCAGGTTTACGTAAATAAAAAGAGCTGCCTCTCCAAACTTTATTTACTTGCGAATCAAACTTTTTGGTTTATTTTTTAGGGTGCCCGCTTTCTGGAGATCACAGCTTTTCCATTTGCGGTTTTATGTCCCTATAAGAAAAAAGACAAGGCAATGGGTGGTAACTGGTAACAGATGGAATGATTGTGTGTGGGATGCGCGCGTGATGCAAGAGTACTATCCTGTATCCTCGCCAGGCTGAACACTTGCTATTTTAAAAGTCCTGAGCCCGTTATAGGCCCATGAAATGAAGCCACACAGAGCCCATGACAGTTTTTTTTTTTTTTTTTTTTTTTAAACGGCAAGAGGCCATTACAGTTTCAAGGAAAGAAGATCCCTGTGGTAGCAGTAGCACAGTGACAGAAACACACTGTCCAGTTCCTCCTGTACTGCTGCGCTCACGAAAATGTTTGGCTGACTTGCGTCTCGCTGATCAGCTCCAACTCCCAGCACAGATGAACAAAGCACAAGCTCGTCTCTCCAAACAAGGAAACAACATCACTACAACAGCATTCCACACGACACATGGGAAGGCTTTGATCCCCTGATCAATTATTATTATACACCATGGGTGCATGTGCATCTAACATACAGTACAACAGAAGGAAGCAAAGCACTCGTTTCAACCTAACTCTCCACTGCAAAATGGGGCTTTGCCCCAAGTGCTTCCGCCTCCTCTCCTCACTTCAATACTTCTAACTATGCCGGAACTCAGCTATACCCAAACTAATTTACATAGCCATGGAACTGTACTAAATTCTCGTTAACCATGGGAGTAATTAAGCAGCCTCATCCCCTTGCTACGGCGGAGAGCTGTCTACTGGAGTGATCCTCGACCGTGATGCCAGATCGGACACCTCCTCCCTTCGGGGGCGGTCCGCAAAGAGCATCCAGATGAGGAAGAGAGCGAAGCCTGATGCAATGAGTGCCAGACCCACGGAGACTAACCCGAGGTCACGCTCCAGAGGAGGGCAGTACTGCGAGGCGATGGCGCTGAAGGTGGCACGAACAAACTTGCAGTCCTGGAGGTTGAGGAGGAAGGGCGCATAATGGTACAGCGCGTAGCTTACGTTTGCAGCCAGGACGAGTTGCCCGTAGATATCGTAGGTTAAGGTCTTGTTGCCTGAACACAAGTCGGTGTCCTGAGCCATGCATGTGTAGTTCAACCATGCCTGGAAAGTGAAAATGTCATCAAACATGCTATATATATCATGCCAGTCTAGTAGTGCACAAATGCAAATGAACCAGGTAAAAAAGGACTGGAAAAGCTTTAATGGGAAAAAAACATTGACAAAAACTGAAAATAGTAACTGAAGAATATCAAAACTTACTGTTGTTGCGTTTTCAAACGTGACCTCCCTGTACTTGCACGGCCGATCATTGAGGTTTGCATCGTAGGGGGAACATAAGTAAGGCATGAACTGTCCTGGATGCTTATGGTGTGGTCTTCGATTTGAAAGAGCAGATATAGCTCTGTTAACTATCCCCACAAGCCTCACCACAACTTCTTTGCTCTGATACAATGTTCGATTTGTTGTGCTTTCGTCCACACATGGAAGGATGTTGCTCAGAGCTGTCTCTGCTTGAGGATGCTCGGCCCATTGGTCCATTGCTTCGCAGGTATCCTTCGCAGCACTGTTGCAAAAGAATCGTAAAACTGTTAATGGACTTTGTTCTCTTCGTAACAGAACGGAATCCCCATGTGTTTAGCAAGGTATACAGTTGATGCTAGTTACATTATCAAACAGAGCCTATATTAGTGTACAACCAATTTTACTTAATATACTGATCCTACAAAGATGATTCCATCATTCGCTTTGGTTGCATGAGGAAAACTGACAACTAAATGAAGTTCAACAAGAATAACACCCTGACCAATTTAGTCTTGACACTTCTAAACATATCCACATCACAGCAAAGGTAGAAAATGTAAATATTACCTGTTGAGTATCAGGAAAATTCCTAGAAGAATAAAGAGAGCAGCCACAACTTTCCAGCATAAGGTAATAAATCTGTAAGGTTCAAATGGGAAAGGTGTCAAGACTGCAGCTGTACAGACCAGTCCAAAACACACTACCTGGTACATGATAGAAAGCATACATGTAAACTGTGTATCTCGGTCCATATTGCTCTAAGCCTGCAGAAGAGAGGGGAACACATGTTCAGAAGGGAGTGGTAACACACACGATGTCAACAAGGAAGTGAAAAAAATCGCATATTGATTAACTGGACTGCATACCGTATCCAAGTAACGCAAGAACAAGCAACACCACGGCTATGCAAATCAATACAACCGACCTGTAAGGAAATAGGAGTTCAATTCTGATAACGTATGGCAAAATATCACTACTATTGGTGGAAACGCCATAATTATCCATTTTGCCATGTTAATATGCTCCTTGCAAATACAGCAGTGCCATATTATAGCTATTGAATGCTGATTCTATCAGTCAAGAAAACTAGAAGGGACTTGGTGAAACGGAAGTTCTGAAACGTACATTATATGGAGAACTTTTCTTATCCTTTTGTAATTTTCTGCTGTCTTCAGAGATATGGTGTCAGCTGCTTTGTTCAAGTCCCCCTTCAAACTGTCAATTTGACCTTGAACATCTGATGGAAGATAGAGTGCTGCCACAGTGATCGTCTGTGCAAATGACAAGTATTCTGTAACATTCCTCAGTGTCTGAATAGTGAAATCAGATTGGTTCACAACAAAATCGACGGTCCGCGTAGCTTCTTCATGGAATTTACTCTGCCCACAAAGAAGGATAATGCTCCCAGCTCTGGTACGAAATGAATGATTATCAGAACCAATGGTAATACAACATTAAAACTATGAAAGGTTTAGTTCTTGGTAAGGAAATAATCATAAAAATAATGTAGAAGAATTATTTTCTTATACCACAATCACCCAACAAAGCTAAAGAAGAGATAGTTTATGAAGAGATTTACTGCATTACATTAAAGTAAGTGCGAAGACCCCAAGCAACACAGGGCCTACTACATCTGCATAAGAAACCTTTTGTTTGGACCTTCTTGATCCGAAATAGCATCGTCCAGCTGCAGCTATCCCGAAAAATATGAACCACAAGGCACCAAGAAGAAATCCAGAAACTCCTGTGAATGAAACAGACTGAAACAAACTTGATTCAGCTAACGTGAAAATGGAATACGAGTATTTGGCAAAATGGAAAAAAAAAAAGATGATGATAGCAGTCCCATCCTAATGAACAAACTGAACACTTAAAAATTTCATTGTGCTTGGTAAGTATAGATGTCCAGAGTCCAGCCTTGGGTCTACTTTAACTTGAGTGTCTTAACTTGAAAGTATGCTATGTCAATCCAAGAAAGCAATGTCATTTTAAGATTTACAATAATATCTTTTAGCAAGAGCAAGTCTGGAAAGAATAGAAAAACATTACAATATCTACTGGATATATATATCTGACAACTGAACTTCAACTATTTCTGAACTCTAGATGGCAAAGAATGTAACTGGGTACAGTTCCATGTGCGTACCACCAGCACTCTTTGTCTGTCAGGTGTAAACATTATAAATTAGCCAACCAACAAGATGTTGTATAGCCCTGACTCTTGGCCCATGCTATGTTTCCTATTACAGGAAGGAAATAATCAAGCTAGTCCACCTCCTTATTATCTAGATTACTCAAAGTATCAGAGTACCATTACACTATATGCAACTGACTGAATCTCTGGTGTACGCAAAGCCTGCACCAGTCCTGCCTAACCTGCTTCCATCAACCACATAAAGAACGACATACTAAAGTGGCATCTGTAACCAACTCAAGCTTTATGCTCATGGGATTGTTTATTAAAGTTTAAACTTTAAACAGCGACACATACCGCCCAGTAGTGCTTGTTGGTGACGTTCCACCCCTCCTCCATACATTTTGAGATGGCTGAGAACATCCGGCCGCCGCGTCCGGTCCTCTGCCAGAACCAGCGGATACTTGGCAACAGGGGCCATAGCTGACGGTCCCGCTGCAGACTCCGGCATGCCTTTCAGCAGCCCCTTTGCCCATGGTCCCAAGTTCTTCACCTCTAATAAAATAAGATAGATAGTCAAACATATTTTCGTGAAACGCAACACTTTACAACTAATGTTCGTGCTTGCTTACGCGATACGAAAGGCATGACACGGAAGTGCACGATGCTGAGTAAATGGATTATTACGAAGATGTCGACTACTACATGTGTTTTGCCACAGAAATCGGTGCAACATACGAGGCTTTTAGAGAGAGGGTAAAAAACAATTCCACTCGGAAAGAAGAAATGCTACGTGTGAACCTGGTCCGATCGAGTGCATGTGCATGAACATGTGAACGAGACAGACGTGAAAGAGGGAAAGAGTGGGCAGGTGGATCAGAGCACCGACATGTGCATGAACACTACAGCAATCGAACGGCTGGCACTTGACTTGTTCTAACCAAGGTACTACTAAAAAAAGCACTAAAATTAGAATAGCCGAGACATATGCGGGTTTACTTGACTGACAGAGAAGATCTACCGACAAGGACAGGATCGTCCGTACGCTAAAACAACTCTAATACACCGCACGAAACTGGGATCGCCGAATAAACCCAAACGCCCTGGTGCTACGAAATTGAGCGGAAGAAAAAACAGAGCCCAACAAATTCGGGCTCGGGTAATCGATACTCCAATCCAATCCTACTAAAACGCATATCCATGGAGTGAGCTGACAGCTGCTGAGATCTCCTGACACTGGCGTTCCCACAGACACCAAACCGAAGCACGACAGTACTAGCTAGCGGGTAATGAAAACAGTGGAGGCAGATTGGCACACCAAACAGCCTTGTGCATAAACCACAGTAAAACCACCGTGACTATCGGAGCTTGTTCCGCGAGCCGAACGGGATTGGAGCCACCAATCGCGGTCGCCCGATCACAGCAGTCTGACACTCCACTCCGACTCCCCCCCGACCGATCGCGCAGAAACGACAACCGAGATAGCGCTACAGCTACGACTACGAACGAGACAGAGATCGCGGTCCGGCGGAGGCGGGTGGTGGTGGTGGTGGTGGTACCTGGCGCGCTTTCGATCTCCCTGGCCGCGCCGCCGAGGTCGGCGAGCGAGTCGCCGGAGGCGTCGGCGGCGACCGCCAGCACCGCCGCCGCCGCAAACACGGCCACCGCGGCGCGGAAACCCATCGCCGAGGCAGGAACCGCGGTCAGTCACGGCTCGCGGCGGCGCCCCCGGCCGCATCTAGGAATCCCGCCGCCGCGGCGTGGGTCGGCCCTGGCCCCTGGCGAAGCGAGCAGGGGAGGAGGGAGGTGGGGAGGGGGAGAACACCGCTAGTGACACTACTACTGTCGCGGCGCGCCACGCCACTAGTGACTCTTGACGCCTTGTAAGCTGTATGCTTCGCGCGGCGCGGGGCGGAAGGAATCGCGTGTGCGCGTCTCCGAGTGCGCGTAGCGGCGCGGCGCCGGTGACGTGTCCCCTGCCTGGGCTGCCTTTCCCGCGCCGCGTGCGACGCGGTACACGACGTGCTGGGTCCCGCGCGGGGCGGGTGGTCCGGCGTGCCAGTGGGCTGGGGGAGGGTTCCGGGTGTCGCGGGGACGGGGTGCACGTAGCGGTGGTGGCCAGACGGCGCGAAAGGGGCAGGACAGGAGGTGATGGAGCGTGGGACCCAGCCGGATCTCGTGTGGCTCGGTGGGGGACTGGACCTGGCACTGGTGCCGGTCGAGCCAGGCTGCGCTGCCCTCAGGTCTGCGGCTAATTACGGGACATGCCACTGGCACATGCCGCAGATGGGTGTGAGTTTGTAGGGGTAGTCTGGGAATGTGAGGTGGAGGGCATCCCGCATCGTGGAACGGGCGTCTCTGTCTCTCGGGAGACGGGCCCACCTGCATGATATTCGGTTAAGCAGCGGTGTTCGGTAGTGGGCTGGTCACTAGTGCGTGTGCAACAACAACACGCCTGTTGTTGCTACTTTCAGATCACCTAGCCTTCTTCCTTGGTTGCTTTTCTCTCGCTTTTTTGTGTGTGGCAACAAGTCAAAAAAGGTGGCCACTCTCGCACATTTTCACGCGACGAGGAGTGGACGGCCGTTTTAATCTTATCAAAATAAAAGTTTCCCTGGGAACACGCCATGAGGATGCAAATCCCCTCTTGGCGGAAAGGTAGAGAGATCTGCTTGCTGTGTAAGCAACCACTAGAGCATAGGATTAGTTGCAATGCATGCACGAAACGGGAAGCGATCGATCAGCATGGAAAAATCACAGCAAGAAGTGATGGGGATGGAGCAGATCCACAGCCACCCCGATCCACCCAGCGCTTTTTACCGACGGCGGTCGTCGACGACGACGCGGCCGTGCGCGGACCGTCGGTCCGGTCGTCAGGGCGGGAGGCGACCGCCGGGAGCGGCGAGTCTGGTCAGCCTACTCGCCGCTGCAGCTTGCCACCTCGACTCCAATTATTTGCACCATCAATTACTGCGCGCATTATCTCATCCTGGTGGTGACGGTTGCGCGCCATCAATGGCGCAGTAGTGTCCCGTGGTGTCGCGCGTACTACGTGTCCTGTCTGCAGGCGAGATTGTTCCGGATGCCGCGCGTCACTTGCCCAGTCTCCAGTGCCATCTTGTTGATGTGGTTCCCGCGCAGCACTACTCGGTGACCATAGAGCGTCGTAATGATGGGTCGGGCACGGAACGGAACTATCAGGACTGCCACAGCACGGCTGTAATGATGCTGGGGAATTATGTGCAATAGCACGGTTGCAGTGATGAGATAGACATAAAACTCCCCGTCTTATTTTCCGTGAATGTATTCAATTCAATAGTTTTTATTCTTCCGTTGAAGCCGTATGGACAATATTTGCTAGGTAACATTAAGGAGCAAAAGGTTTCTTTAACTCGTTTTCGTTCTAAAATACTTTTGCACCCTCTACGATTTGTATATCACTTGGACTCACGTCCCGTGTGCGTAAGTTAGAATAACTCGTGTTTGGTGATTTAGTGGTGGTATTAAATTCGATTCTAAAATGTATTTTATTGTTCAATGTGTTCAACAAATTTGTAGAAAATTTGTCGTACATATCTTTTTATACAATTTATTTCACAAAAAAAATTCATGTAAAAAAAAAGAAAAGAAAATCATTATCTATACCTAATAATAAAGAGGCAAAACTTTCCGCCCATATTTTTTCGTCCGGCAAAATTTTTCGTCCGACTTTTTTTTTCGTCCGGCTTGTCAGAGAAAATTTCCGTTTCACCTTTTTTTTCTGCCTGCCTGCTGTCCGCCTCTCCCTCTCCAAGACTTTTTTTCTGCCCGCCCGAACCAATCTAAATCCCGCTCGGTCTCGCACTCAAGCTCATGTAAACGGTGAAATTTCTGGCCTTCTTACCCAAGATACGTGCAGATCTCCAACTCAAAACTTCCAAATAGTAGTACAATACCAAATCAAGAAAGCATAGAGCCGAATCAAGGCCATCATGATTTAGATCGAGACCAAATATAGAATACAATACCAAATCAAGACCAATACCAAATCAAGAGAGTAGAGAACGCAATACCAAATCAAGAGAGTAGAGAACGGAATCAGGGCCATCATGATTTAGATTGAGACCAAATAGAGTACAATACTAAATATATACTCAGATCGAGACCAAATACATAGCAAATCGAGGCTAGGCCGACCGCTGGCCCTAAAGACCCGCTGCTCACCAGACGGCCTCCTCGCCCGTGGAGGCCGCGGCCGCCCGGTCCAGCCCGAGATCCGCGCGACCACGGCCGGGGGATGCGCCCCTAGCTGCCGCCGCCCGGGGACGACGGGCCTTGCCGTCGCGAACCGCATTTGGTGACGCCGTGCCCGTGCACCGGATCATCGCCATGAGGCTCCATTACTGGCGCCCCCCCGGCAGCACCCGTCTTGCCAACTCGATGCATCCGGCGGCTACGACGACGGATCCTGCTCCTCTCGCCATGCACGCATAGGGAACCGCAGCGAAGGATCGAACTCTCTGGGGTCAGACTGCACAGGATGTGATGTGAGCTGGCTGGGGAAGGGAAGGAGGAACGAGTGGAAGAGGAGGAGGAACACGAGTGGATATGTGGAGGGTGGCTAAGACGGAACGAGTGCGCAGCAGTAAGGGACCGGGTCACGGGCGCTTACGGATGGAGGCTGCATTTATTTTTTTCCTCCATTTTTTTACAAGTTACTTTTTAAATTATTTTCTTTGTTTCCCACACGACAGGGGACTTGGGGACGGGTCACGGGGGACGGACCCCACGGATCTGTCGATTTTTTTTTCATTTTCTTTTTGTTCTTAAAAATAGAAATTACAGAATTGCAACGGTTTGTAGTCTTAGACAAGCGGGGAGACCGTATCATCTTTCACTGGACATCGCCTCCAACACGGTAGAGACCGAGTATCCGATTCGTCCACCCATATCCACTATAAAGCATCATCAGTTACAGAACAAAACCGATTTCATACTTACCTTAGCGTTTGAATTACATTGACGATGAACATGACCGGCAACTCGCTGCTGTTCCTGTGGTATTCTGACGGCAAGAAGCGGGATGTGTGCTACTACTATGACGGCATCGCCAACGTTGACTACGCTGAGGACCTCCTTGCCAAATGGACATGGCGCTCAGGACCACAACATGGTGCCTTGCCAAACCGACATGGCGCACGCGCTTGTCCGCTCCTACTGCCTGCTCGACATAAGGGCCTTCACACGAGACACGTGGCCTACCACAAACGCGGAGATTGAGAACTTCCATAGGCCGAACTATGTTGGTTTGTTGCAAAACATCACCCCGAAGAGTTTCAACGACGGCGGCGAGAGACCATGAGCACGACATGGGCGAACAATATAGGCATGCTTGCGACACCTGGACAACCTGCCCATAGCTGGGCTCTGGGACTAGCGCTACGCCAGCGGATCGCTGGTCGCAATGCGCGCGCCGTGCACAGAGCACTGCTACGACACGTCGACACCTACTGCACTAGCCAAATCTACAAGCTCCATTGCCCAGTGTACAAGGGACACCAAAAAAAACTTGAAAAAGTTTCCCGTTGCAACGCACGGGCATGTTTCCTAGTGTTAATATGAAAAACGAAAATAAAACTAAGGAAAGAAAATAAATAAAAGGAGAAAAAGACAGAGAAAATAGGAACCTTCACTGAGGGTCCGGGATTAGAAGCATGTTTGCTTATCACCAGAAGAGAGAAAAGGAGAAAGCAAAAGTGGGCCTGCTGAGGCAACCAGCCAACACGGACTACGTGGGAGATCCGCTTCCGAGAATTTGCGTGCTTTTAGACCCACCAGGCTTTAGTGTATGCTTTGGGCTGAACGAAAACACGCAGTCCCGCATGGTGGAATGGGCCAGACGTAGGCCTTCACGAATTAATGGCCCATTCATGTAGGGTCAGTTAGATAATTTTAGGCCCAATTATTCAGAGCCGATTGATCTTGAACTTATGAGGCTGGCTGAAACCCGGCCTGTGGATCCGCCTGTTTCGTTCCGTCGTGCCACGGCCCATGTATTACTAGACGACGGGGTTTTGGGCCCTCGACAAATCATTTTGCATTTTAGAGAGCACACACGAGGGATGGTGGTACTACACACAGTACGATATCCGCTTCTCCAAAAAGAAAAGGAAAAAACGGACTAGTACATCCATCCAGCACCCCAGCGGTGAGTCAGTCATTGTCATAGTCAACAAGTTAGATATTTTTCTGTCGAAACGTTGCTGTAGAAAATTTTGGAGCTTTTCTTTCGCTCTGTCCAGTGTCCACTATCATGACACAAAAGTCAAACATTTGAATCCAACCCAAAAAAAAAAACCCACTAGTGTATCTGTCGCTGGACGGGACGGCTGTTATTATTATCGTCAAAAAAGCACAGCACAGGCGGCCGGTGAGTCTCCCGATTCCGCCAGACTTCCACGAAGGCAAGGCATGGCAACCAACCAGATCGCAGTGCCTCTGGCCGGGTTAAAAATACTCTGTGCACTAGCCGATGACTGATCACTGTAGGAAAGGAAAGCCTGTAGCCCCTGGTTACAACCTTTTTTTACAGTGGGATAAAAAAAAAGGTTAGGCAGGCGCGCGGCGCCGGAGAGGGACGTGCAGTGCGGATAAGCGGGCTTGGCATGAGTTACGTACGGGCACGGCACGCTTCGGCCGCCATCACATCATGGTTTACAGATTAGAGCGTGCCGTGGGACAAGGATTAACCGACGAATCAGGTTCTTAATTAACAATCCCGGGGGGATGTTCCCAGGGAGAAAGGATGGCCATGCGCCGCCGACACTTTCTTTTTTTTCATATATATATGAGCAGGTGTAGTACTCTGGCACTTGAGGTCGGTCTGTTGAGCAAGGATCCGGATGAGCATCATGTGCTACTGTTTTCATGTCCACTCTCTCTGCGAACAGTGGACCTCTGAGGTAGGCAGGCAGGCTGCTACTACACCATACTCGCAGCACTAATGGCGATTACTACTGTACTCCTTCGTTTTTTTTTTTTATTTGTTGCTTCGCTTCCCGAGACATAAATATCGACAATTTTAATAAATAATAAATATTATCGATTAATACCATAATTAATATTATCGGAAAGATTTTTGGATCTAATTTTTTAATAAAATTATTTGGAGATATAAATATTGTACGTATTTTCTATAAATCAAGTTAAACTTGTAGCACGCATCCTACGGCGGCAAATAAAAAGGGACGGAGGTAGTATGCTACTGCTACTGGTCTCTCGAGAGAAAAACAGTCTAACGGAACCGGCCAAACTCCTGCTGACGGTAGGCGCAAGTACGTGCACAGCTCCGCCTCCCCCGCGCTACGGCGTGACAGCGTCACTGTGCACGTTGACCGTCTGATCCCTTCCCGGTCCACCCTACTACTGCTACTATGCCTGTGCTTCCCATGCATTGCTGCACACACACAAAACACACTCGCTGTCTCGACGTCCCAGCGGCGGCCGGCCGGCCACCGAGCGGGGAGTACAGCCGCTAGCCCGGGCACGGCGCACAGCATGGGGGAGTACAGACAGCGTGACAGAGAGCAGTGGCGCGGGCGGAGTGGCGAGTCACGTCGCTGCCGCGGACCCCACCCGGCGGCTGGCTGGGCTGGGCGTGCGGTGCTGCGGGACTGCGGGGGGGCGCGCCCGAGGCCGAGCGAGGCGCGCGCGGGCCACCAGACACGGCGCCCAATAAGATCGCACTACTAGCCCGAGAGCGCGGGCCGGGGCGGGGCCCACGCCGCATTGACCGGTCAAGATCCGCCGGGTCGGGCCCGCCGCCCCATCGCTAGATCCAGCGGGCCTCGTGCCGTCGTGCGCGCATTCATATCGCGCTGTCCGCTGCTGCTCTGGGCCTGCTCCCTCCTCTCGGCGCTCGGCCTCGTCCTCGTCCTCGGGAGAGAGCGACGTCTCAGCCGTGGGCCCAGGGCCAGCGCTCCCTCGCCTCGAGATTCGCGCCCCGGTGCCTGCAGCCTGCCGCGGTGGTGGCAGGCAAGAGCCGCAGACCGACCACCGGCACAGCCCACAGCCCCACACGCAGGACGGAGCGCTCTCGCGTCGCGTCGTGTACTCTTCCCTCGTGCTGCGGCCCCCGCTGGCGGTGGTGGCAGGCATGCCACACGTTGCCCACTTTCCCCCGTCTCGCCCAACGCTGCCTGCATCTCGCTTCCACCGATGCGTCTCTCTTCTCCGGAACAAGAAAACCATCTCTACCAGCAGCATGGGCCTTGGTGGTGTGCTGCGCCTGCGCCGTGCTGGTGCACGTCGCTCCGCCGATCATATTAAGGCCTTGTTCACTTCCCCCTCCAACTTCCAAGTTTTTTCACTCTCTCTCCATCACATCAATTTATACTCGCATGTAAAGAATATTAAATATAAGTATAAAAAATAACCAATTACACAGTTTAGTTGTATATCACGAGACGAATCTTTTGAGCCTAGTTAGGCCACGATTGGACAATATTTGCCACATACAAACGAAATGTTACAGGACTTTTCAATCTCTCTCCATCACATCAATTTCTACCCTATATATGGAGCATTAAATATTAGTAAAAAATAACTAATTGCATGGTTTGGTTGTAAATCACGAGACGAATCTTTTGAGCCTAGTTGGGTCACGATTAGACAATATTTACCAAATACAAACGAACTGCTACAGAACTTTTCAATCTCTCTCCTCCCTCGTCTAAACAAGGCCTAAAAACATCAAATTCATCGTGAACCAAATGTTCCCGGCCCTCTCCCAGTAGACTCCCACAGTGTCCGAGCTGCTGTTTACAGCCTTTCTCAACAGCCATTGGTACAGTGCTCCACTCTCAGATCATAGGGGTACTCAGTCAGTCATGCATGCAGGGCGGCCACAGCAGTATTGTACGTATTAGCTTAACTTTGTTGGATGCAACAGTTGTGTTTCACTCTGATGCACGGCGGCCACCGGCGACAACAGTATTGTACGTATACTGGTAAAGCGCAGACGGAACTTTTTACAACGTGGAGTAAAGTAGAGGTATACTGTACAGCAGTACTACTGTACAATCGTAAAATATGGCTACTTTTAAAGCTACAGACCCTAAAAATCGCTTTTCATGAGCGAGTTTCCAAAATTGTTTTTTCTTTCTTTCTCCTCCGTCCTAATAACGGTTTTTGGAGCTGTTTTCTCGAACCCTAGTTTAGCTTGGCCAATTGGTAAAATTTATTGGACTAATTCTTATTGTTAAGTGTAGTCTCAGAAGGAATAGTCAAACCAAATGGTACAACTAGATGGTCAAAGTGGATGGTGATGACCATAAGTGATGATCAAGTGCTCTAACTATAGAAAAGAAGAAATATAATAACACAATATGGGTTCAAGACAAAGGAAAGTTGATAGGGCTCATTTTGTTTTCGTGATCAAGACCATGGGAGGTATGGTCACATTTACGATAGATGGGCATACTATAAAGCTGGAGAAACTTCGATAAGTGTCACTAGCTCAATGAATTCTTTGCATCTGTATTAGGATCTAGTGAGAGCTAACTTAATCCTTAGAGAAACTCTTTGAAAATTCTAACACACGTGTACAAGCGCCGAGACACTTTCGCATTAGCACATGGAAGCAAGGGTGAAATATTGGAAGTGTTGGAAAGAGACAGGGGAAGATAAGAGCGACCGAACGCTGGTCTCGGTGAGACTATACATGTTCGATGCATAGCGCTCACCCTTTATGACCTCGACAGGATGCTAGTCAAGTGGATCGACCAGTGCTGTGTTCGGTCAAGCTAACATAAGCACTTGGGAAAGGCTTGGGTGCAATCAGATTTTGAGTGTGTCCGATCAAAGGATGATCGGAGACGTTCAGTCACGAAAATGCCGCTTTAGGAGCTCTTTGTGTTGTACCGGATGCGTTCAATGTATAGAGCTCACTCGGTCGGTCTCTATGACCTCGATAGGATGCTAGTCAAGTGGACCGACTAGTGCCACGACTAGTCGAGCTAACATAAGCACTTGGGCAAGGCTTGGGCGCGATCAAATTTTGAATGTTTCTGATCAAAGGGTGATTGAAGACGTCCGATCACAAAAATGCCACTCTGGGAGTTATCTGTGTTGGACCAGACGCTTTCGATGCATAGCGCTCACTCGGCCGGTCTCTATGACCTCGACAAGATGCTAGTCAAGTCGACTTCCTTTATTAATAAAAGTTCTTCGAGAATAACTTAAATTTAGTTATGTTCACACAAAAATTTTCGAATAAAATAAATAGTCAAACTTAGAGTAAAAAAAGTAAAATGTTTTATAATTTGAAATTAAGGAAGTAACAACTGCTTAGGCATTGTTGCAGGATGTACATCTTGCTATGTTGTCATGTGGACCCACCCTTTCTAAGAATATTCTTGCTATCTTTGTTGATTTAATTCGGCTTCATCCGACTTTACCATCCCAAAATAAAATCTGATTGCAATAAAGGATTATTCTCACATAGAAAAAATTGACTGAAGGATTAAACCAACTTAAACGGTTGGCTATTATGCATACATAGTATGAGGTCGAGGAAAGTGGACGGCGAAACACTCGCCCATGCAAGCATTCTACATTGATTTGTGGCAAGTGTTTCATCATTTGGCATTAGGACGATTTTAAGCAAGCGTCATTAGCTTGTTACTATTGGACGTTGTTGCTCTTAAACGGTTTGAAGTTCATGGTTTGTGGAACACTTCAAAGAAGGCTGTGAAGGTGCTCATGAAGTGATTATGATGGATTCTTTGTTCCCGTCCTACAGGATTGGTAAAGAGTAATTCCAGTGAAATTGAGATATCGAGTATTTCTGTGGTTCTAACCAACTCATGGTCAAGTGTAATTCTTGAAATAAGAGCGGTTGACATTGATTGAATCCACCTCAGGCAACTCATCGATACTACGGGATAAAATTGGTTGCCCCCTTTGCGGCTATCTCTTGTGCCCAATTATTTTTTTTGCTAATCAATTTGAGTAGAGAGATTCCTAGACTTCGTGAAATCAAAATTTCCTAGATTTAAGCAAAAGTATAGCATATCCAAAAAATACGTGTAGCATATCTAAAAAAATACCCTCCTTAATGAAATACACGTGAAGTTGTGTTCTAGAAAAATATCCAAAAAATACCAGTGTTTATATTGTATATAATAAATAACATTAGATTGGTTATGCAATGTAATTCCATAATAAATTTAATGGGGATACAAATATTAATACTATTTTTTTCTATTTATATAGTTATAAACTTTAAATTTGACAATGGGATGGAGATATTAACCGTTCGCTTGTCTTATCAGTTGAACTTGTTAGTATTTTTCTCTTGTTAGTATTCTTTTGCCATTATCTTATCAACCGACTTATAAGTCTTGCTTAACATCCCAAGCGGTTATTCCGAGAGGCAGTCAGTACTCATCGGACATGCTTCTGCCCTTACCCAAAAAGAGCGCACCAAATCAAGGTTCTCGTGGGCTTGTGGTATTCTGAAGACAGACGTATGGACATCTTTGCAAAAAAAAAAAAAAAAAAAAAGGGCTCGCCATCTAATAATAGAGTTAATAGTGTTTAGACTGCATCTCCAGTTATGTGTTTTATGCTCATGGAGAGTTTGTTTTTTGTTAGTCAAATGTTGAAACAGCAGTAGTGGTTGAGTGTATAGCTTATTCAGATATCTGTCTTCCTTTTTTTTCCCTCAAAAACACAATACTAACTATAGAAATGATTGTTAGATAATCTTGCTATTGTATTCTCGCACCTTTTAAATCGAAATGAATATGTTAGGTCTTATATGCTCACTTGATTTCAAACTATTACTTTTTTTGCCATGTTATAAGTCAATTTCATAGGTTTAGATGGAGTTAGAAAAGTGCACAAATATCGGTAAACATCAAATTAGTGTTAAAATTATTTATAAAATATGCTTCCATATATTAGTGTTAAAATTATTTATAAAATATGCTTCCATATAGCATTCATCTGAACTTGTAGTTGTAGGTGTAAATATATTATATTAAAATTCAGTTGAACCTAGAAAAAATGATTTAGAGCAAAATCAAACTCTATTTTTCGTAAAAGATAGTTTTAAATTGCTTGAAAAATTATTTTTTAACAAATTTGTGATGATGTTTACAATAGTTTTGAGTTACATAAATCATGGGATGTTTTAATAAGATGGAGGGTTACATAAAGTTTTCTAACATCGGCCGTCAAATTTTGCATAATAATAATCAGATTCGCAGGAATTGTCCACTTTAGCTGCTTTGGACTTCTCGTGCACATGAGCTTTATGGGTTCAAGGTCTGCCTACAACGTGGAGATTTCCCGTGAAAAAAGTATAGTTAGCCCATTTTTAAATATAAGGGTTTTTTTTCTTTGTGTTTCAAAATCAATGTTCACTTTTGTGAACTTGCGAAGATGCTCTGCTGATGGTGGTGGCACCAGCCAACAGCTGTTTTGCCTCTTACTACACTGCTAGCAATTGTTGTCAATATAGAGCACTTTTTTCTTTGCGGAAAGAGTGCAGCAGCCATCCACGGGTGATTAGGATGGCAAAATTTCCATTTGGTTCACCTAGACAAGTCCTTTTTTTACTTTCTGAGACCTACCGACAAGATTTTGACAAAACCTGTACGTAGTAAAAACAAAAGGGTGGGCAATGAAACAAAAAAAAAATGTTAGGGAAACTACTTAACTTTCGGTGTTCACAAATGCTTTCTTTATCTCAGAATAATTTAACGCCTAAAATCGCCCAGGTCAAATTGTTTTGGGGTTGACCAACTTTATATTAAAGAAAAAATATAATTTATCACTTCTCCTATATTCCAGGTGCCTAAATTTTAATATGGTTTTAGACAACACTCTTGTACTACCAATTACTACAAGTAATTGTCACTTTTATGATTTGTTATTTGTATTTGTGTCATAACATATCAAATTTTTGTCATTGTGTTAACGCCGAATATGGTCTGGACCAACACACCACGAGGGCTTTGGACGCCCGGGCTGCCACGAGCCGAAGAACGCGGCGAGATAATCACCCTTACGTGGTGAAGGACGGAGAGGTTTACGAGCAAACCACCAAAGGATAACTAGTTTTCAAGCAAACTAGCAAAGGAACCGCCGAAACTCTCCCCGGGAGGGACCCCGTCAGGGCAAGGACGTCGCCGGGTTGCCCTAGGTTGGCCGGCAAGCCTAGGACGCCATCCTTGGTCGTCTGGATCAAGGGATGAACAACATGGTAGAGGTGAAACCGCCAAAACCTACGTTGTAGATGTGTTTTTTGACGATTGGATAGATGGGAACTCAATCGGCCATGATCCTCTCATATATATAGAGGGGGGTGGTCTTATCCCAGTAGAAACCGCTCCAATACTTATTTTTCAAGTTTCCCACGAGTTTGGAAGAGTTCGGGTCATAACCGAAAAGTCCAGATCCGAACTGACGAGGTCTACCGGAACTTCCGGTCGAACTTCCGGTCTCGGACCGGAACTTCTGGTCTTGGAGTTCCCGGAGCTCCGGGGTCGTCGCAGGCCGGAACTTCTGGTCCCGGACCGGATGTTCTGGTCACGGACCGGAAGTTCTGGTCTCGGACCGGAAGTTCTGGGTCAGCACCACAGCATTTTCCCGGGGCCATAAGTTCTTCATCCGATCTCCAAATCGGGCATTCCATATATGATTTTTGACTATCTCAACGAGAGGAATGCAATGGTGATATCAAATCAATATTTTGATAACTTTATAAAATGGACAATTTTGGTTGTTAACACATTGTCTAACTATAGAAAATATGCCAACACATATCAGATTTTGTAGTTTGTAGTTTTGTCTAACTGGTTTTTTATTCACAGAATAAAAAATTACAGATTATGTCTACCGAAATTGCAACAAACCAAAGCCGCAATTTTAGTATAAAATAAAATATATGCAATTACCGTCGCCTGAAAGAAAACTAAAATGTAGGCACATGAAATTTAGCAAATCTCATATTTATATAAATAAATAGAATAAATACAAGTCACGATCTATCTAAACAAAAATTTATTCAATAGATCATTTTTCTACCTTGTAGCTTATAACATGTTCTTCAGCTCGCTCCCCAATAATAGAAATGCAAAGTATCTCGCTCATATGATCAATACTAGCATATAAATATATTCCACATGGAACCATGTTATCTTAATTGATCTATGTCTAAAATTATGATTATTAGAATTAGAATTGATTTCAATTCTAATAATCCAAACGACACCTAAGAGGAATTAAGCATTAGGAACAATAAAATGCTGTTTAAGGGTTTCATAACTTTCTCGATTTAAATTATACTAGTTATAAATTCTAGAAAATAAAATAGTCTTTTAATTGTCTAAAAACTAAGACTATTCTAAGACTAGGAATATGACAAAACTTGTGGGGCATTGACAATTTAAAGCTAATCATTTTGGGTTTTAGAGATAAGCAATAAAAAACATACACCTAGGTAATAGTTATATGGCCACGGTGGAATTCTTTCTACATGGTGAATTATTTTACCTAAGGACTGGGGCGGGGCTACATTTACTGTAGTGGATAAGCAAAAGTAAAAGCAATGGTAGTAAAACATAATTTTTCAATATATTTATATTTATACGCCCTTATGTATATGACTAAATGCATCTCCTTAAGGCATATTTGGATACCATGGCTAATTGTTAACTAGCTCATTTTTAACTCAAATTAGCTCTAGTGCATCTAAACAACAGAGCTAAGAATAAATAGGCTCTCATTGCTGCTAGAATAAGACAAAACCTTCTTCCTTGATCCATGGCATCAATATTTCTATATTCATAGAGTAATTCTATTGGCTTGCTATGATTCCAACAAATAAGTCTTATGGTCATTCCAGGCTTATGCTTCTTAATTATGCCTAGCTTTTGCTCCATTCATCACTATGGGGCACCGCATACATAAGCATTGGGAGATCGATCTAATTCTACCAAAGGCAAAAGAAATGGGAAGCAAAGTTTTGTGTTACCTAGCTAGTATAGAGATGATGCAGTATCTTCATTAACGAGTCAAGCAAAGAAGCTAATAGTCAATAACTAATTTATATTAATTTTTAGCCTCATCTAATAACTAGTCATAGCCATGTATATTAAACATGACCTTTGATTATTCTAATAACCACCGTCCTTGCTAAGTGTATGCTTCTAATCCTCTATCCTAAATTTTTAAGTCATTCCAAAAGTATTGAAAAGTTAAAGCATCTCAAGTTTGACTAAGTTTATATAACAAAATAATAAAATTATGATACCAAATAGATATCATTAGAGCCTTCATTAATTATATTTTCATAATATACTTATTTGATGTCATAAATCTTTGCAATTTAGTTTATAATTTTGATCAAATTTGATATGTTTTGATTCTCCAAGATTTTTAAAATAAACTTACAATTTGAGATGAAAGAAGTATAACAGGTCTATAAATTCATGTGACGACAAAAGGCAAAAATGAATGAATACCTCAAAACACGACTAATGTATTGAGAATATATGCCCTGGGCCGATCCGCGATCAAATCGATCAGAAAGATTTTTAAACCAAGGTTTGCTGCATTCTGCTTTTTCCGAAAGGACGTGGAGATGCAGTGTCGATTGATGCTGTTGCTCCGCACAATTACTTTACAGGCGTTCAGATTCTGTGTGCTAGTACTGTTTTTTTTTCATCTTTGGAAAAGCATCACTTGTTGGCATCAGTGGATCCACACAATCCTCTTGACGAGACAGATGGAGCTACCAACTTTTTATCCTTGTCGTTTCTTTGCTCTCGTTTAATTTCAACCGGGCAATTTCCTTATAAAATAAGGGGAAATTTCGAATGGACATTGATCTATTTGACTATTTGTCAAGGTGCACCGATTGGGAAAAAAAGGTTACTACTAACGGTTACAGGCATTGCTACCGTTCGTTCAAAAGAAGGAGAAGAAATGGTTTTCTAAAAAAAGGAGAACAAATGGCACTACTTACTGTCCCTGCTAATTAACTGTTGGGCTCAAAATAGTAAAATCGTAACCAATGCCATCAACAGGTGGTAAAGGAAACCAATTTGGTGGACTACTTTACTAAGGCTAATCATGCTTGCCGTTGACATTCCGCCAGCTTACGAGGTCGCTTAATTATTAAGGCAATGTGCGCAAAAGAAGAAGCATCTATCTCGTCTAAAGTACTATCAGATTATAGCCCAGATGTACCTAATCGCGGCGAAGAGTCGACACCCGGTCCGTCAAAGGCACAAAGACGTCACTGCCAAAACGGCATTGATCCTCATCCAATCTCACCGGTCGTCATCAACCAATTGATCCTCATCCATGCATCCATCCCTGCCATTCCCAAATGGCAGTATCCGGTGCAATGAATCCATCCGTGGATGGACATGAAGCTAAACCGTTTTCTGAAATCTAATGGTGAGACCGACGGTACTCCATAAATTAGGGAACACTTAAACATCGTATGTTCTTTATGTTGTATACAAATAGAGCTCGTAATCGAGTAGCCCATGTTTTAGCTAAGTAGGTCTCAGATGAGAGTAGGTTGGATGCAGCCCCGGTCCTGTCAATATTTAGGCCTGGTGCGAAACTTCAAAGATGGGCCCCTATAATACAACTCTAAAAATATAAAGATGTTTCTAGTGAGCACAATGCATAAAAAGATTTCTTCTTAAACAAGGTTTACATCTTACCTTAAAAATTTCTTCTAACATTTGCTAATGCGAAGTCATTGATGATGGCATAATATCAATTTCATCTAATAATTTCTTCTCGATGCATAAAGTTGCCAAACCATTTAATCTTTCTTGGGACATTGTGGATCTCAGATAATTCTTCAACAATTTCAGCTTTGAAAAGGTTCTTTCAGCAGAGGCAACAGTCACTGGCATAGTAAATAGAATTCGATAAGCAATAGAAATATTAGGATAACAAGCTGCTTGTGTGACAAACTCGAAAATCTCCATAGCAGACATTGGCTTATCTGGCAGAGTAAATTGCAAAACAGCCAACTCAGAAATCAAGTCATTTAGATCAACATCTGAGGAACCATCCAAAGAGAATTTTTTTGCAAATTTCGTGCATTTGTCTTTTAGATCAGCTCTGTCCAATGACTTCAAGGATGTTGAATTCATTAGAAATCCGAATATCTCATTGAGTGATTGGAGTTCTTTAAATCTGCTTTTCAATGAACTAATTGCCATATCAACCATAACCAAAAAATAACTAGCTTCAAACTCCTTCTCAGGTTGCAAAATAGGTTCATTGCAATCAGTTTCATCAAATTGTTTCTTTCTAAGAGAACGACGCTTTCTTTGGAAAGGATGCCTCTACTCCCATTTCAAGAGCAATTTTCGTAAAACAACTGGACTATCAAACAAACCCAAGTATTTCTATAGCTTTGGAAGTAATTCACCATACCTTCTATATGCTGTAAGGTAGAATCAATGCACATGGATGGTGATTGCAGCTTCTTACTCACAATATTTATAGAATATAAAATGTCATGCCAAATAACCATACCAAGTATGAACTCAAAGCTGCCAAGCACGTCATATAAATTTTTTGCATCACTCCTATCCTTTGCTTCAGTATCTCTATCCTCACTTAGCCACAACAGAGCTAACCTTAGTTGAGGAGCTTGATATCTAATTGCTTGGACACTTTTGATGCGACTCTCCCAACGAGTATTGCTCAATGATTTCACAGTCAAATCTTTAACATGTTCAAGCAAAACATTCCATTTTTTGGTAGAACCTAAAAATAATACATATATGCTCTGCACAATTCCAAAGAATGAGATAGCTTTACCGCATGATTTAGCCATATCATAAAGAGTGAGATTAAGACTATGGCATGCACATGGCATATACAAAGCTCTTCGATTTATATCAAGCAAACGGGTTTTTACCCCCTTGTGTTTTCCTTTCATGTTAGAGCCATTGTCATAACCTTGACCTCTAATATCATCAATACTAAGACCAAAGGACTTGATGGAATCAACTAATACATTGAAAAGCCCTGAGCCAGATGTGTCATCCACCTTCAAGAAACCAAGAAAGTACTCTCCAATTTTTATTTTTCCATCAGACATATCAACACATCGAACTAGCAAACTCATTTGTTCTTGGTGACTTACATCTGGGGTACAATCAAGGATAACAGAGAAATATTTGGCCTCTTTAACAATCTTTATGATGGAGCTTGTAATACTAGAAGCCATAAGAGAAATCAACTCATTCTGAATTTTATGACTAAGATAATCTTTGTTTTGAATCCGTCTAAGGTGGTCTTGCATTACCAAGTCAAATTCAGCAACCATCTCACAAGCAGCTAAGAAATTACCATTCACATCATTGTAAAGTTGCTCACTTGATCCTCTAAAAGCTAAACTGTGTTTACCAAGAAACTTCACAATAGCAACAATTCTTACTAGAACATGCCTTATGCGTTCTTTCTCCTTTGTGATTTGATGTTGCAACTCCTTATCAATTGTTTCATGTTTGCTTAATCTAACTCTCAATTCATTCCAAGAGTTCATGTTGGTCATATGATCCATGCTAACTTCATGCTCTTTTAGTCCCTTACTAACATGTCTCCAATCTCTAAACCCATCGTGCCCCAATGCACTCTTGCTAGAACCAAACAACTTACAGCAAAAGCAAAACACTTTGTCAACATTTTTTGAATAGGCCAACCATTTCCTGTCCTGTACCTCTCCATTGCACATTTTTCTAGAATAATGAGTGTATGCAAAATGTCTTGAATCGGCATCTATAGGAAACACAATATTTTCTTCTCTAATAGGCCCCTTCTCCACTAATATGTCCCTTGCCTTGTTATCTAGTTTGCCCCAATTTACTGGATCATACATATCAATAGTAAAAACTGGTGCTTCATTAACATGAGTAGATTCTGTTGTAGGAGAATTAAATAGAGGCTCATGGTCACTCACATTATCATCATCATTGCTGATCCCAACATTATCTTCTATAGGGCCTTGATCTTCTAGGTGTGTAGTTTGTTCTTCCACAGCAACTATTGCCCACTCATCTGGATTTCTTGAAGTGCCCGTACTACTGTTAAAAAATTTATCAAGAGCTCCACTTTGTGACTGTACAAAGTCCTATATCCTTCTCTTCTTTTTCCTTTTCTCACCCCCAGATAAATGCTTTTTGGGCAACATGGGTTCACTGTAAAAATAAAAAGTACTAAGTAATTTAAGAAAATTATGCCATTCTAAATTCAACCTTACAATTTCAGGAAAATCAGTGTCATACTAAACATGAGTGCTGCACTGTATGGTATTCCTAAATCCCAAATCTAATCTAAAGAATAAGGATTGGAGGAGACAATCACACAAGCAAATATTGATTAATGATGCATTGGGGCTGTTTCTTACCTCTGTGGCTCTGTACGTTCAAACTTCAATGACTAGTAGCTAGTACTAGTAGTCCAGGCAGGGCGCCGGAGTCCCAGGGGTGCCGCTGGCCAGCTGCCGCTCATCAGCCGATCGGCGATGGCAGGCTGGATTTGGAAGCACGAGTGCACGATGAAGGCGGCGGGCGAAAACCGCGAGCCTACGAAAGAAGAGTAGGGCACGCCGGCACGCCGCACGCGGAGACACGACGCGAACATGGACGGAGTCGGCCGGGAAGCTTCAATGCGAAGGAAGAAGGAACAGAAGGGGCACGAATATTTTTTTCATGGGCCTCTGCTGCTGAGTACTATGCCTACTTACATATTTGGGGTCGGGCCCCCTGGCCTCATGGGCCCTGTGCGGAGGCACAGTTCGCCCGCCCCAAGGGCCGGGCCTGGTTGGATGAGTGACAATATACCTCTACCTGCATCCAACATCTGTTTACTAAAGATTGTAATCCTCCTATTCCATGATGAACGAACAAAGCTCCTAAACCCCCCCCAAAAGGTTTGCAATTTAAGATCTTAGGCCCTGTTTGTTTTCTGGTTCTAGACTCTAGTCCTTGTCCCATCGAATATTTGGTCATATGCATGGAGTATTAAATATAGTCTAAAAATAAATAATTGCATAGTTTGCGAATATTTTTTGAGATGACTTTTTAAGCCTAATTAGTCTATGATTTGACAATGTTATGCTACAATAAACATATGCTAATGATAGATTAATTATACTTAATTAATTTGTCTCGTGGAGTACTGATGGAATCTATAATTAGTTTTTTATTGGTATCCAAACATTCTCTCCGATATTCCTCCGACATTCAGATGTGATACCTGCTAGACTTTAGTCCCTCCATCCAAACACTCCCTTATTTGATTCCTTTCTCAACAACGAAACCACAACTGCCAACAAAAGTCCTATGCATGATGTAAGATTGCAAGCATACATACGTACTGTCATGCTATGACAATATTTATTCTACTTTTAAAAATTCATGATTTAGGGATCTTTTGAAACATAGAAATTACAAGAGTCCATTCATTTTCATAGAAATAAAGTCGGGAACTAGAATTTTTTCTCGCAATCCAAAAGGGGCCTTAAAAGCCCTTCATTAGTTTTCCAGATGTGGATTATGTTTTCACAAGGGTAAAATGTACCATGAGCCCTTTTCATGATTCTCAGTTTGTTTTTCAAACTAAAAAAAAGATACTCCCTAATCTACTGCTAATTTGTGGATTATGTTTTCACAAGGGTAAAATGTACCCCGAGCCCTTTTCATGATTCTCGGTTTGGTTTTCAAACTAAAAAAGATACTCTCTAATCTCCTGCTAATTCTCATCTCGATCACTGAACTAAAAATGTGACCATCTAGGTTCCTAATTTACTATTGCGATCGACTAAAAGTCTAAAACTCGCAACACCACCGACAATTGTAAGTGGTCCTCACTCTTTCAGCCCACATCTCTGTTTGTTTCTATCATCGTTAAAACATGTCTCTAGAGTGTAGACATAGACAAAGCTGAAAGTGGACCAATGGGACACAGAGTAGGGAGTGGATAGGGAGCAGAGGGAGATGCTTTCTCTGCGAATTTCACTTGGGTTCATCCATGCTAACACAAGTAACAATGGCGTAGCATATAGAGGTGATGTGGTCTGATTTAGACCTTTGCACGGACACAAAATTAGTTGAAGAACCTACATTCTAACTCGTTTAGTTGAAGGACCTAGGTGAACATCTATAGTAGATCGAGGATCTAATTGATCACTTTTTTAGTTCAAGGACCCATGTAAAAATCCATGAAAAGTTTAAATCCCATGGTATATTTTACTCTTTTCACAATTGCTTTTGTTGCTACCAAATCAACAAGGATGATTTTATTCTTACATTTAAAAGAACATTGCCATGTTATTTATGGGAGGGGGTGTTAATATTCCATGGTAAGCTCCATAGTTGTCGGGGAGGGGTGGGTGATGCATGAAAAAAGAATGGAAGTGAAAAATGAAAAATATTTTTTTGTTAAATACATTAGACTTTGTTACCCACGGCAACAAAAACTCCGGTGCGCGGGAAGGCAACAACAGTGAGGTAAACAGCAGACTAAACAGTGGATCAAGGGGACACGTGGGCAGGCCAGCCGCTGGCCGTGATGTTTCGGCATTCTAACAAGAAATGCTTAGGAAATGCACTATAAGAACCAAACCCATAAACATGAAAACTACAGTTGTTTTTTATGTTTTGAACTTTTTCGATGACTTCCCAATATAGACTAAAAATTCTAACTGATGAACATGTCTTTATTTCTTTTAACAGGCCTGCTCACAGTGCTACATCACACAAAAGACCAATGCCTAGTTCACATTAGAGCCTGCTTGGTTTACGACCGCAACATGGCATGCATGCCACCATGTTAATTATGCTATAATTTTTTTAGCTGTTTGGTTCGTTGTTACGACTATGACTTGTCGTATTTTCTTAAATTCTGTCCCACACATCTAGACTTGTTTTCTTATCAAACCTTGCCACGAGTTATGACAATGTTATTAATATAATTAGCGCTTGTTTTTAGGCTTTATCAAATTGCTTTAGGAAACACAAGAACTGAACCCTTAAACACTATTTGCAGAGACGGGGCTTTAGCCCCGGGCCGTAAGGGGCCTTTAGTCCCGGCTCCGGAGTGGGACTAAGGATTCGGGACTAAATGTCCCCCTTTAGTCCCGGTTCCGGCGCCGGGACTAAATCCCGGTTGGTAACACCAATCGGGACTAAAAGGTGCGCCAGTCAGTGCAACTTTGGCCGCCATTTTTGGGCCCCGGTTGGTGTTACCAACCGGGGCTAAAAGTGTCTTTTTTTTACTTTTCTTTTATTTTAATTTCTCATTTAGGGTTTACAATTACATTATTATTTCGAATGCGTATTGTTCCTTTGCTAGTTTATGTATACGCCGCACCTATAATTTAGAGCATTATATATAAATATACTATAAAACACTATATATTATTGTTGACGGCCCCTATTGTATTAATTCAACCGTCAACTAGCCATAAAAAGGATGCAAATGTGATCACCAAAGTAGACATAGGGTTTACACCGACCGAATTCCACGAGTTTTGGTGTTTCACTATTTATGCGAGTAAAACCGGAAAAGGCGCAAACATACAAGCTTACCGGAACAAGGAAACGGAAAATGGACTCCACGGCTACGGGGAAGATTCCGAGAAAGACGAGAAGGCACCACGCCGAGCCGGGGCCCGGAGGGCCACCAGGTGGGACCGGCCGGTCCACCCCTGCACCGGCCGGTCGGGCCGGGCTCCGGTCCAGGCCCGGGTTCGCCGGTTCGCTCCACCGCCTTTGAGGATCGATCCCGGCCGCCCGTCAATCTCGGTTTGATCCGATGGCTCACGATCATCGCCCGGGGGCTATAAAAGGAGAGGCACCCCCCTGGGAGAGAGGAAGCCCCCATTCATTCATTCTCATTCAGAAGTCCAATCATCGGCCGAAACCCTAATCGAGCTCCTTAGCTGGGGCCTAGATAGCTAGATTAGAACTAGAGGGAGGCAAGCGCGAGGCTTGGATTCCGGAGCCATCAAAACTTGGATTTCGTATAGTTCTACCTCCTCTCGCCTTTGTTCTCTTTCATTGTATAGTTATATGATTGCTACAATTGAATTGATGAATTCTCATTTACTTATATTCATAGTTATTATGTTCCTTGTCTATTGTGGTTATATGCTTAGTATAGATAGATTAACATTATGTTTATCTATAGGTTCGTATAGCACTCATCTAATTGATCGTTAGGTGAGTGATAAACATTGTGTAAGCGTGGTGCTTATACGTTGTTTATCTGCGAATGCACCCTATAGGCCGGGTTTGGTAGATCGCGGGTGTGACATTCTGTTGAGTCCTATGTAATCCGAACCCCGTTTATAGGCACAGTAGGGGCTTGTATATGACGGAAGGGCGTGCTATGTTCTCAAACTTCCCTAGTGTGTCCACTATGAATAAATGTAATGCTAACCTTAGCCATGACTACTAGGTGTATTGCACTAACCATAATAAACATTGACATGTAGCTAGGAATAACCCGGGAATATCTCTTGATGTTCTACGAGCAACCCTAATGATATAGCTAGGAGTCTCTATCTGTTTATGCCGATGATTATATACTTATCTTATCTATTATCTTGTGACTTACCCCTGCATTGAGTAGCGAGGACATGGTTATGCCTATTCGTTACACTCTAGGTCAACACACTACCTTTACATAAGCCATACGAGACCTTCCTTTGGGAAAATATAAATGACAACCCGTAATACTCGGGTAAAATGCTACAATTGTATTTGATCTGGCGCTTGCGGATACATTTCTATATTCTAAATGATGGCATGATTTAATACCACACCTCTTGGTGTTATCTTTGGGGATGACAACTTGGCATTCTAGTGGCGGTGCGCTACTCTAGCATTCTTAACGCCGTTATTAGAGATAACATTAAAAGGTGTCAACAAGTATTTTTTGGCGCCATTGTCGGGAAGGCAATTGGCAATTAAAAAGGATAGCAATAGACCTAACAAACTAATGAGATAGAGGAAACCATAGACCCCTACTCAATGCAGGCTTACCCTTGTGTTTTCTATCTTTGTGAAATCTTATGCAGGGTAATGAATGAGTGGTTTTGATCTGCCAGATAACTACATTGAAAATCCAGAGAAACTCTTTCGAAGAAGGAAATTCCAGCAAGTGAGGGATATCTTTGAATCTCCATCAAAGACACCCACCGCCGAGGTTCGTTCTTTGGAGGAGCAAGCTCCTATAAGAGAAGAAGAAGAGCAACAAGAAGGCAACTTAGCACCAGTCTTTGAGGAAATGGCTGATAAGTCACTGCGCGAGTTCTCTGCTCCGAACACCAACAACATTCGCACTGGACCTAACGTAGAAGTTGGGGAGAATGGATTTGAGCTCAAGCCAGCTCTTATCACCATGGTGCAAGCCAATCTGTTCTGTGGGAAAGCACATGAAGATGCAAATGCTCATCTCCAACACTTTACGGAGATTTGTAGCACTTTCATTTGAAGGATGTACCAAAGGATACCGCGGCTTTACTACGTCCTTTTCCCATTCTCACTTTGTTGGGAAAGGCAAAGCAAGTGGTTCTGCGCCAACAAAGACAACCATACAACTTGGGACAAGTGCTCCACAACTTTTCTAGCAAGATTCTTTCCTATGGGCAAGACGAGTGCCCTAAGAGGGAAAATCTCGAGTTTCCAGCAATAACATGATGAGTCAGTCGCTGAGGCATGGGAACGCTTCCAAGATTACATATTAGAATGTCCTCATCATAGGATGGAGAATTGGCTCCTGATGCAAACTTTCTATCATGGGCTTACCAACAGCACCCGTAACAATGTTGATGCTGCTGCTGGAGGTGCATTTATGTCACTAACCATACCACAAGCTACTGCTCTTATGGAGAAGATGGCATCCAATCAAGATTGGAATGATGAGCGCCAAACCACCCGCAAGAGGAGTGGAGGGATGCACCAGCTCAAAGAGGTAGACATGCTGTCTGCCAAGATAGATCTGCTCATGAAGAAGCTGGAAGACAAGACAAGGCAAAGACAAGATGTCATGCGCGTTAATGATGCATGCATGACTTGTGAAGTGTGTGGCAATATGGGACACTCAGGCAACAGCTGTCCTGAGACCCGTGAGGACGTGAACTTCATCAACAACAACAACAACAACAACTATCATCCTCAAAATCAAGGATGGAACCAGCAAAGGCCTAACTACCAAGGTAACTTCCAAGGTAACTTTCAAGGCACTAATTACAATAACTATGCTCAATTGCCTTTGAGAGAAGTGATCTCCAACTAAAATAAAATTGTGGAGACTATCTAGGAAGGTAGCATCCAATGATAAAATGCTAGAAAACATAAACATCAAAATGGATAGCTTTACCTCTGCTGTTAAGAACCAGCTTAGCTTCAATAAAATGATAGAACAACAATTAGATCGGTGGCGGTCATTTGTTCCACCGACCAACGAAGGTAAGATTCCAGGGCAACCTCTAGAGCCCGAGACCGCGAACCTTGTTGATGTGTATGCAGGTTACTATGTTGAAGCATCATCAGGATAGAAGGATGACTCCATGCCACCCAAGAGAGGAGATCCAGGGAGACCTGTGATCCCCATCTCTATTGGGCAAGCATGACTTCCCCGAAGTTGTCATGCGATCTAGGCGCCAGTGTCAACATCATGCCTAAGGTAATCTTCGACCAAGTCTTTCCATGTGCATCTTTGTTGTACACAGATATGTGTTTGCAGCTTGCAGACCAGACGATCAAGTACCCTAAGGGAATCTTAGATGACGTGTGCATACGGATCGAGAAGATCATATGTCCCTCAGACTTTGTAGTCCTGGATACCGGCAGAGACCCCAAGAGTCCAATAATTCTTGGCCGACCATTCCTGAGTACTGTGAAGGCTGTCATCTACACGGACAGTGCCAAAATTTGCTTCACCATCAAGGGCAATAAAGAGAAGTTCAGTTTCAAGAATAAGACCCTTGAAGTTTCTATAGATCCAAGAGGATCTTACTTCCCAGTCAAGCCAACAAACGAAGGAACCAAGAGTAATTAAAATGTGAAGAGAAAGAACAGGAACAGAAGACAAGTAAGAAAGCAAGTCCAAGTAGTCAAGGCTGTTGAGTACAAGCATGACCACCTCTTAGCTTCACCATTCTTAACCAAGAGAGAGGATCCAGGCACGCCAGCCATTGATTACACCATTGGGCAGTGCTCATTCTACAACGCCTTCTGCGATACCGGATCAGCTGTCAACATAATGTCTAAAAAGGTATATGATTTATTATTCGATACACCTCTATACCCTACCTATATGCATTTGCAAATTTGGGCGGACAATACTGACGAGATTTCTAGAGGGAGTAGCAAGAGACATCATGGTCAAGATCCGGGACCATTACGTCCCGGCCGACTTTATGATCTTTGGACATGGGGAAGAAGACGAGACGCCGATCATACTTGGAAGGCCGTTCCTCGGCACCACCAACGCGATCATCTACAATGGATCAAGGCCAAGTCCACTTCCAATTTCGGGAGAGAAGGTACTGTTGTTATTTTAAAGATTATAACTCTCTGGATTAGCGGCTTTTACTCACCCAAGAGGAGATATCGGCCAGGAGGAATCGCTCTCAAAAGAGCAATGTTGAGGAGGAGGAAATCAAGGAAGAACCTACAGCACCAAAGGCACAACCTACGAAGGTATGAAAAGAAAAGGTAACCTCCTCAAGCGAGTCATCGTCACCGGGAGGTCCAATATCGGGTCCCCATCTTCGGGATCCGATGAAGCACCCCGGGAATGAAGAAGACGAGAAGTCTTGTCAGGAGGACTTTAAACTCGAACCCTTGCCATAAGGTAACAATGGTAGTTATCCATTTACTTTCTTGCACTTTTAATTCATAGTTAGTTTTTGTCATCTTTATAGAAAACCACAAAAACATTTGAAGAAACATCAAAGCCCCATGTGACATGCCTACAGCGCAAGCTAAAGGAGTGTTCACCGTGGTGGCATAAAAAAAATTATTAGAATACATATTTCAATTTTGTTTGATAAAAAACCTAAAAATAATCATTGAGCATCCTGTCGCATTGAATGTACTATAATAACCTTTGGAAACCTCTCACAATAACCAACCCACGAGCGGCTAACCACTAGCTGTTTATCCTAACCCGTTCCACGAGTTTTGGTGTTTTGTGAGATGTTTCTTCTGCAGATGACTCGAGAGCTAGTTCACCTAAGAATCATCATCACTTTCGAAGTACATCTTCTTGCACACAGCTAACCACTGTGTGAAGGAAGCAACTTCTTGTCGGATGAGATGAAGGTTCTTGGCTACACCGGCTCTTACAAGCGTGAGCTCCATCGAGAGGACTGCTCGGCTTCAATGCTCAACCGCAACAACAACCAGCTTGGGGAAGGCATCCCCTAGGTACCAGGTAAGTGTACCTACGCGATTATCGAGTCAGTCATAAAAATTTAAAATACCAAAAATATGTGAGCATATGAAGGTTCACCATAGTATCTAAGAAAAAAATTAAAAATACCAAAAATATGTGGACACATGAAGGTCCATGCTTTTTAAGAGTCCTTAGGGTCTTTTGAGTTTTATAATTTGAGTCTTTAAAAAATAAAAAATCAAATAAAAATGTTTGTCTGTCTAGAGTCATTAAAAAGGAAGCTCTTGAATGATTGAATTGAAATGAAGATAAGCTGCTCTGTTACAACACCTCTGAAATGCCTAGAATTTAGACAAAGGTTTTTCCAAGTTTTAGCTCCAACTGTTTTGACATGAGAATTTGCTCTGAGCCTGAAACTTGTGGGTTGCATATGCTTGAACTAAGTCTAGGTACCTGATTGATAAGATTGAGAAAATCTGATTTTGCTATCTATCTTGTTCTAAATGACACTAAAGTTCGGAGATTTATCTTTTGAAAAATGCAAAAACATGATGAGTTCCTATATGACAAAGCTTACATTCCCACCAGAGCTAACATGATAAGATAGGCTAGTTAAACTTCCACATAAATGCTGCTTGTCTTGCATTGAGTTTTGTCAACCTTTGTGACCCTAGTGAGAAATTTGTCATGCCCTTGAAACAAGATCCACCTCCACATGCACTACTCTACACTAGAGTAGGCGCAACAACATTCCATTCCACCTACATCCATTCCAAAAATATTTTCCTCCTACACATGGAGAGAATACTAAAAATATTCCATTAGGTTAGCCACCCAATAAATGCTCCATGATTCCTGTGTTATCTCTCTAAATCCATCAATGTCAGAAGGAGTGCTATGAGCTATGCAAAAAGATATTTGAAAAAAAAGAAGAAGAAGAAAGATGGACAAGGGTCCCAATACAAAACAATGGATACTAGATACCCGACTCCACGAAAAAAAAAAGAGAAAGAAAAAAAGAAGAAAGAAAAAGATAGCTCATAACCTGCGGTCGGGTCTTAAAGGAGAGAGAAGCATTCAAGGAGCTAAGTAGAGTTAGGTTCCACCATATATCCGCTATATCCATCCACCTATATATCTTGATTCGACTGCATGACTCGTTTCTCCATGGATCCATTGTTTGACCTAACAACATATACATTGCAAATTTGCTCTTTCAGTTTTCTCCTTACCTATGAGCTCCACAAAAGCTTTAGTTATAGGATGAAGAGAAAGGCAATCATCATCCTTTGCCTTGGTGAGAATCCACAAATACCACATACATTGAGAGACTTGAGAGTGTCATATATGGGAAAGCTCGAGTTTTATTTGAAAACCTCTAAAAACTCTAGAATGATAGTTGATCAAAGAACTTGAGACATAGTGCTTAGATGGGATCTTTACGTCTCGTCAAGTGCTTAAGACCCAAGGAAGAGCTAATAAGCCCCCACAGTCCAAGGTAATATGGGTAAGTTTGAAAGTCAGCTCAGTTATTGCGTAACTTGGAGGAGAATTTCTGTCCGACTGCAGGTATATTTTGAGAGAGTTGCTCCGAGATGGCTACGATGCTTAACGTACACATATATTCAATAACTTTTTCTAAGTTTTTTTCTTTGCTAAGGGACTAGCAAAGGTTAAGCTTGGGGGAGTTGTTGACGGCCACTATTGTATTAATTCAACCATCAACTAGCCATGAAAAGGATGCAAATGTGATCACCAAAGTAGACATAGGGTTTACACTGACCGAATTCCATGAGTTTTGGTGTTTCACTATTTATGCAAGGTAAAACTTAGGAAAAGGCATAAACATACAAGCTTATCGGAACAAGGAAACGGAAAAACGGACTCCACGGCTACGGGAAGATTCCGGAAGAGGACGAGAAGGCACCACGCCGAGCCGGGGCCCGGAGGCCACCAGGTGGGGCCGGCCTCGGCCTGGGCTCCGGTCCGGCCCGGTTCGCCCGGTTCGCTCCACCGCCTTTGAGGATCGATCCCGGCCGCCCGTCAATCTCGGTTTGATCCGATGGCTCACGATCATCGCCCGGGGCTATAAAGGAGAGGCACCCCCCGGGAGAGAGGAAGCCCCCATTCATTCATTCTCATTCAGAAGTCCAATCATCGGCCGAAACCCTAATCGAGCTCCTTAGCTAGGGCCTAGATAGCTAGATTAGAACTAGAGGGAGGCAAGCGCAGGCTTGGATTAGGAGCCATCAAAGCTTGGATTTGGTATAGTTCTACCTCCTCTCGCCTTTGTTCTCTTTCATTGTATAGTTATATGATTGCTATAATTGAATTGATGAATTCTCATTTACTTATATTCATAGTTATTATGTTCCTTGTCTATTGTGGTTATATGCTTAGTATAGCTAGATTAACATTATGTTTATCCATAGGTTCATATAGCACTCATCTAATTGATCGTTGGGTGAGTGATAAACATTGTGTAAGCGTGGTGCTTATACGTTGTTTATCTGTGAATGCACCTATAAGGCCGGGTTTGGTAGATCGCGGGTGTGACATTTCTGTTGAGTCCTATATAATCCAAACCCCATTTATAGGCAATGTAGGGGCTTGTATACGACGGAAGGGCGTGCTATGTTCTCAAACTTCCCTAGTATGTCCACTATGAATAAATGTAATGCTAACCTTAGCCATGACTACTAGGTGTATTGCACTAACCATAATAAACATTGACATGTAGCTAGGAATAACCTAGAAATATCTCTTGATGTTCTACTAGCAACCCTAATGATATAGCTAGGAGTCTCTATCTCATTTTTTATCGATGATTATATACTTATCTTATCTATTATCTTGTGACTTACCCCCGCATTGAGTAACGAGGACATGGTTATGCCTATTCGTTACACTCTAGGTCAACACACTACCTTTACATAAGCCATACTGAGACCTTCCTTTGGGAAAATATAAATGACAACCCGTAATACTCGGGTAAAATGCTACAATGGTATTTGATAAATGCGCTTGTGGATACATTTCTATATTTTAAATAGTGGCATGATTTAATACCACACCTCTTGGTGTTATCTTTGGGGATGACAACTTGGCATTCTAGTGGCGGTGCGCTACTCTAGCATTCTTAACACCGTTATTAGAGATAACATTAAGAGGTGTCAACAATTATACATATGCATAGGTCCATAATATAATATTTACACACATGCATCACGGTTAAAATATTTACAACACAATTGTTCTCTGCCACTCAAATATCGTACAAATGTTCATCTTGGTTTGGTTTCATTGGTTCGTCACGGTTGAAGTAGCACTCGGCGCAGGGCTTGAGGACATGGTCGTTAAGAAATCCCGTGATTGTCTCCCGAATTTCTTTTAGGCGGACCGTATCCAACACTTGTTCCTTCAACCACGTCTCCTTTAATAGACATTAAAGAAAAAAAAGTATTAATTTACATAAGATTTATTAAACGACAACAAATAAATGAAATGGACTTATTATATATACATGTTACATACTTTTAGGTGCTCTAGATTAGTTCTTTTGGCATAGACCGTCAGAAACTCACAAACATAGTAGCCACATAAATTGTTGCCCGGTGGCTGCCGTAGAACCCACTGAAGTAGGATAGGATTCGAAAGTGGCGCTTTCAAATCCGGACGGTGTTTACTGCACGAACCAAGCCTAAATCCTAGCAATAAAACGATCATTATTAATTAACTATTGCCGAGTTAAAGACCAGAAATTAATATTTAGAGATCGAAGCTACCCTTGGATAATATCTATCATATCTTGGTAATCTTCCTGTGATTTTCTCAACGAGTCATAGATTACCAAATGACTTTGCCAGAGATCAATCACAATCAGTATCCAATAAAAGCAGCATTTATGTATAGTCAACATATTTATATATCTTCATACTTGATTTGATTAATTAGTTAAATAGAATATACACACGATAACAACACTCACTTAAAGTTATAGGGAAAGAGTATATATCTTGTCCTTTTGGTTGACCAAGAACCTCCGTAGATTTCTCTCCGTTTGAATTCTCCATAAAACATAGGGGGTCTTGGTCTTTGAATATGATATATGGATCAACAAATCCAATTTCCTTGTCGTTTCTAACTCTAAGGTTCCTCATCATATCTCTCGCATATGTATAGCGGGTTTCAAGTAATTAGTTATACATATAGATGATATGTTACAGTGACATTATTAAAAGAAAAAATCACTTACGCACGGAAGCAACCGACTAAAGATTTGTCAGGCGTCCATGTGGCATAGTTGGTGTAACTCATTAAACTGAACATAAATAATATCATCACCACGAAGTAATGATAGTCTCTAATTCGAACGCAAATATAGTCATCCGCTTTTTACGCCACACATTTGCGATGTACCATTGGTTTAGCAAGTACATTTGCGTACCAAGTTTGCTGAGGGCCGTAGGGTTGTATAGACTTTTGCCATATACATATTCCTTACGCCAATGATCAATTTCTAGAGCACTTTCAATTGGTGCCCCATCGAGCATTTGGGCCAAGTTAAGACCGGTTTCATAAAAAAAAATTTATCAAGTTGATCATAACTCAAATCTTCGGGTATCTGGTCTAGCACGTCAATGTTTGAACCATATTCATTCCCAATTACTAGCGGGGACATTGATTGCTTTGATTGTTTCCCGAGCTGTGTGACACCCTTCCGTGCTCTTTTCTCTTTCTTCTTCTCTTCTTCTATAGATTTGCTGAGAGTGCGATCATAATCCGATAGTGATGATGATTCTTTATGAGCATCATGCCTCTTTTTTTGTTGAGCCTCAACCCTTTGCCGTAGATCTTCTGGCCGTAGTAAGAGGTATGGCTTCTCAGGGTTTTGCTTTGATTCCCTTTCAGCCTTTAGCTTTTTGAAGAAACTGCCCACCGACTTTTACCGAAGCATCTAGTTCTGCGGCAGTCTTCTCATAGGACAACTTCTGAGGAATAATAGTTTGTTTCTTTTCTGAGGCTTTCTTCTTCGGCGGCGGGGTGGTCGACGCATTTGATTTGGTGGCCGGCCTCTTCTTTAGGGGTGGGTCCACCGGTTTTTGGCGCTAGAGCCACGCGTGGAGGTGATGGGGCGGCCGGTAGGGGCGTTTGAGCCGGCGTGGAGGCGATGGGGGCGGCCGGTGGTGGCGTTGGAGCCCGAGGTGGTGGCGTTGGAGCCCGAGGTGGCGGTGTTGGAGCCCAGGGGATGCGGCCCGTGTCTTGCACTTGCCTCGTCATCACCCGCAAGCACTATGACATGTTGGTGACCACACTGTGAAACTAATGAGGTATATGAGTTAGTGAATAAAGTTAGTGAAACCAATGCAAAATAAAGTTAGTGAATAAATGTATCATCAACTTTCATCCGCACCTAGGGTTAGGTTCATGACGAGGAGGTGGTGGTAGATTACTAGGTGATGCCCCAGGAATAATGACGTAGCGCTTGCGCCAACAAATGAATGTCTTCTCTGCTTCTCCTAGAGTCTTCTCTCCATCACCTCCTTCTATCTCAAGTTGCACATTGCTGAAACCTCTGACAACTCTATCCACCGAGACACTAGCATATCCAACTGGAATTATTGCCCCATGGCATCTTGGTGTCTTCGTAGGGTCGATAGGAGATACAACACCGATAGCCACCATGACTATGGCGGTCCCCTGTGGATTGTGCAGCTCACATGTTATCAGAGATTCAGTGATGTCATCCACCGGAAAGCGCAGCCCCACGTCGTCTTGAATAGTTGGCATCTCCGTGGAAGCGTAACTGCTTTTCAACTGACTGGGGGGCTAATGTTGACTCCTGGCTCTGATGCAGTTTGCCTTTGCATGGAACTTACTGCCATCTGCACTTGCCTTTTGATTTCCTCGTTCATTCTCTCTTCAAGCGCTTTCTCTCACTGTATTGCTTCACGTGCCGCTTCACGTGACTCCATAACCATTTCCTCCAACCTACGCATCCGCTGTCTCCTCGTGCTTCTTTCTCTGGCGGCGGCTTCTATATGTTTGCCTCTGTCTTTAGGGAAGGCATGCTCCCACGACACCTCCCTATAGCCTCTTGTTCGCCCACCGTGTTCAGCACTCTCCAGGGCGTATGTCAGCTCATCCTTCTCTCTATTTGGCTACCAGGCTCCACTTTCAACTAATCCTCGGGCATAAGCCGTTCTCTCTCCTACTCTCTAGAGGTTTTCGCCGTACACTATCTTTTCGGTCTCTGGGTCCAGGGTTCCCCCATGACCGAAGAACCAATACTTGGCGCGCTCAGGCCAATGCATTGATTCTGGTTCGATCCCCTTGGCAAGAATATCCCGTTCCAGTCTTTGCCATTTAGGAATAGTAGTCACGTAGCCACATGAACCCAAGTGATGGTGGTATTGCTTTTGTCTAGCATTTTCCTGATTCTTGATCATCCGTGCCTGACCCTGTTCTGAGTTCTTAAACTGTACGAACTCATCCCAAAAGGCCTCAACTTGACGTAGGCCTTGGCGGTGAAATTCGGTGTCAGGTCATGCGCAATAAAAGTCTTGTACAATTTCTTCTTCCAAGCCTGAAATTGTTTGGCCATCTTCTGCATAGCCCAGATTTTAACCTTCTCCTTCAAAGCTTCATCCTGTGTATCGAGCATGAAATATTGAAGGATATCTTGCCAAATCAGTTCTTTGTCACGATCTGAGACAAAACTAATATGTGGAGCGTCTTTCCTTTGTCTCTATTCTTGAGCACCGACGGGATCCCGTCCCCTTACAAGGTACCCACGATTGTGCAACAAATTTCTTTGAATTTGCCCCCAAGTACTTTGCAAGTATCCTCTTCGAATTCCGACAGAATGTACCGACCCTCCAACAGCTTCTTCGGGCCTCACACATTTCTACTCTTTCCAGAAGTTGTCGTCGATCCAGAGGGCTATACGTATGATTAAACACAAAGAAGTATAAATACATTTATACAAATGCCATTCATTTTAATTTCATGTATATACATATATAATAGATTGGAGATAGACCTCATCAGGATTGTCTCGCACAAGTTCTTCATAATCAGCAAAGTACTGACTCCCATCATCTATTTGTTCATTGTCATCACCTTGGACTTGGGGATTTTGATTGTCGCCGCTGTTGATTATGTCCATCATTGCATCATCCATGTTATCATTCGGATCGGCCATTTCTGCAAATATGTGTGAAAGATGTTAGAATTCAATTTGTCATGTAGCACCACAAGAAAAAGGAATATAAAACAATCTTTATACATGTCAACACATTGTGTTTAGGGTTAGGGTTTACATGCATGTGTGTGATCAAACACTTTGGGTTAAATGCATATATATGGGGGCAGAGGACATCTTGTGTGTGATCATTTACATCTTGCATATATATGGAGGCAGTGGAAACATAAGTGAAATGCTATATTGCACATAAGGAAACATACACTTAGCGTTTACATACACTTAGTGGAAACATATATATATCGGCAGTAGAAACATAAGGAAATATACACTTAGCGTATCCATACACTAAGTGTATGTTTTTTCTTTTAATAACCTATAATAAATTATTTTCTAACCTTATAATTTCAAACATAAATATAAAAAACAATTTGTATTTTGTTAATGCAAAAATATATTGTTCAATTAAAATATTTAAAACTAAAGGTTTTAGATAGGGAATTGGTTTTTGCAATATTCTAACGTTAATTTTCTAACCTTATAATTTCAAACATAAATATTTCAAACATTATAGGTTATTAAAAAGAAAAAACATACACTAGACAATAAAAGTCTTATACAATTAGCGTTTACATATATATGTCGGCTTAGGGTTTTGAATAGGATTAGCGTATCGGATCAAATTAGGGTTTCGAATTAGGGTGATGGGATCGGATTAGGGTTTCGCATCGTATTATGGATCGATATCAAGTTACTAAGTGCATATCCAAGACTAGAGTTTCGCATCGATTATCAAATTAGGGTTAGCGATTTGTCGGGTTACTAAGTGCATATCCAAGATTAGGGGTTTCACATCGATTATCAATTTAGGGTTAGTGTGTCGTTATCGGTGTTATAGCTCGTGCCATTCATCGATATACAAATGCCATATCAGGTTAAGCGCGCATTGTCGCCGGCCGGCTCTGCAGAAAGTTACTATCATCACGCTCGATGGCCGCCCATCACACACACACATATATATATACACAAATTGCACTCTCAGCTCGATGGCCGGTGACACAACACATGAAATGCACAGCACGGCCATCGCGTGTGGAGGTGCTACCTGCTGCTTCACGGCACAGGAGATGCACGGCAAGGCACGGCACGGCGGCGACACGGTCGATGGTCATCGGTCGGCGGCACGGCACGGCAACGCAAGCAAGGTGGCACGGCAATAGGCACAGCACGCGCGCTGGCACAAAGAGGCACAGCACGCCGGCGGCTCGGTTGGAGGCCGGCAAGCACTTTCGGGCCTGGCGAGGGGAAAGGGCGGCCGCAGGGTCGGTATTTGCAGCGTGGAGAGAGAGAGGGCCGGCCGCTGCGGGAGAGGACGGCCAAGGGGTCGCCGGGCGGACGCCGGTAATGGGAGAGAGGAGAGGGTCGGGCGCTGCCGGGTCGACGGTGCAGGAGGCGGCGCTGCCCCCCTGCCGCTGGCTCCCGAGGACGGGCGGCGGGAGGTGGGCGCAGTCCCGCCGGTGTGGGAGGGCCGGGAGGAGATGGCCAGCCTTGGCCGGGCCGACGCCCGGTGTGGAAGAGGGGCGGCGCGGCGGGCTCGAGGACGGCGGGTCAAGTCGGCGAGCGCGCCGTTGAGGGAAGGCCGACGGCGACGGAGACGGCTAGGGGCTCAGTGAGGCGGCGCTGGCAACGTCATCTGTGGCTAGAGGAAGAAGTAGGGTGCATTGCGGCGTTAAGTACTTGCCGGGACTTTTAGTCCGGTTGGTGGACACACAGGGACTAAAACACCTTTACTCTCGGTTGGTGGCAAGGCACGGGACTAAAGGTGCCACCTTTAATCCCGGTTGGTTTTTTACGGTCCGGGACTAAAGGTACCTTTAGTCCCGGTTGGTGTTGCGACCGGGACTAAACGTATCTTTAGTCCCGGTTGGTATTGAGGCCGGGACTAAAGGTTTTGCCCTACATCTCGATTTACAGGCAGTTACCTTTGTTTTTTCTTTTTAATAACCTATAATAAATATGTTAAACCTTGTTTATTTTCTAGTAAATTAAAGACTAGGTATAAATTTTTTAAAAAATAACAGTTACACTTCCTTTTGCCTAATTGCACAGTAGAAAATTTTTGAACATAAATTATTTTCTAACCTTATAATTTCAAACATAAATATAAAAAACAATTTGTATTTTGTTAATGCAAAAATATATTGTTCAATTAAAATATTTAAAACAAAAAGGTTTTAGATAGGGAATTGGTTTTTGCAATATTCTAACGTTAATTTTTGGTATATCATCCGTTGTAGGATAAATTTTTTGTTTTTCGTTGTAGGTTCAATTAAAATATCATCCGTTGTAGGTTCAATTAAAATATAAATTTTTTAGTACTCTAAATACGCGACATAGAACTTTATCATTAAATAGGATTTTATTTATAGGATAAATTTTTTGTTTTTCGTGTCTTAGATTGGTCTCAATTTTTTTCTTAGCGTCCACATGCTTCACATAGATCGATGTAACCTTTCATCATAAAGGAATTTTATTTTAAACTATATAAAACAAGAAAATATGATACAAACATCTTAAATAATTAATAATTGTCACACATCTAATCTCTACTACACACATTCTCAAAAAAAATCTCTAACACACACTATTTATTAAACATTACTAGAGATCAAGCGGGCACGGTGGTGAACTTTTTCTTGACGTAAGATCTTTGGTTATGATCATGCCGTAACCATGGAGTGTCCTCAGCATTTATCATGATGCTTGGGTCTTTGAAGACATTGAAGGGTGAGATTCGGTCATCTCTTTCATAATCTTCTGAAATGTCTGACTTGTCCTCAATTTCCATAATGTTTCTTTTCGCTGAAATAACTATATGGCGTTTTGACTCATTCGTTGATTTGTTGTTATTTTTTCCTCTCTTGGGTTTTGTAGACATATCTTTCACATAGAACACCTGATTCACATCAGCAGCAAGGACGAATGGTTCACCTTTGTAACCAATATAATTGAGGTCCACTGTTGTCATTCCGTAGTCTTTGTCGACTGTTACCCTGCCTTCGGTAATCTTCACCCATTGGCATCGGATCAAAGGGACTTTAAAATTAGGTGCGTAGTCTAGTTCCCAAATCTCCTCTATATGGCCATAATATGTTTGCCTGTTTCCATTCGGTCTCTACGGCATCTACGCCGAACATCACTGTTTGGTTCGTGCTTTTTTTTTTATCTTGGCCTAGGGTGTAAAATGTAATTCCATTTATCTCATACCCTTTTGTACGTGAGGATGTGCCACGATGGTTGTCTAGCCAACAAATATAGTTGCTCATCAATATTGTCATCACCCCGACATTCTTTTTCGCAACCAATCGCCGAAAGTGTCCATGTCCCGATGCATAATCCAAGCTTCATTCTTCTTTAGAAACTGGGATCGAGGGAAGTCCTTATGTTTCGTGACATACGGCTCCACCATGGATGAGTTTTGAAGAACGTGTAGTGCGCTTTATTGAAATAATCATCCCCCCGCACCGATATATGTTTTCTTTCCTAGTGTTCCCTTTCCACTCGGTCTTCCCTCGTGTCGCGATTCGTAAAACACCAATTGGGTCAAGTTCGGGGAATGAATTCAACACGTAACTCAATAACCTCCTTTGTCCCGTAGCCCTTTGCAATGCTTCCTTCTGGCCGAGCATGCTGGTGAACATATTTCTTCAGGACTCTCATAAACCTCTCGAAGGAAAACATATTATGTAGGAACACAGGACCAAGAATATTGATCTCCTTGACTAGATGAACTAGGAGGTGTGTCATGATATCAAAGAAGGATGGAGGGAACACTAACTCAAAGTTGACAAGACAATGAACCACATCATTCTGTAGAGCAGCTAGTTATAGTGAATTGATTGCCTTCGGAGAAATTGCATTGAGGAATGCACATAGCTTCACAGTGGCCAGATGTACATGTGGAGGTAGAATTCCTCTTAAAGCAACTGGAAGCAATTGCGTCATAAGCACGTGGCAGTCATGTGACTTTAAGTTCAGAAATTTCTTCTCGGGCATATTTATTATATCCTTTATATTGGAGGAGAATCTAGATGAGACCTTGATGCTGCTTAAGCATTCAAACATGATTTCTTTCTCTTCATTGCTAAGAGTGTAGCTAGCAGGTCTTAAATAATGGCGTCCATCATCTGTCTTCTCTGGATGCAGATTGTCTCGTTCTTCCATGCGCTGCAAGTCTTGTCGTGCTTCAAATGAATCCTTAGGCTTCCCATACACACCCATGAATTCTAAAAGGTTCACACAAAGATTCTTTGTCAGGTGCATGATGTCGATCGCATTCCAAACCTCTAGGACTTGCCAATAGGGTAGCTCCCAAAATATTGACTTCTTCTTCCAAATGGGTGTGTGACCCGCTGCATCTTTCGGAACTGGTTGGCTACCCTGTCCCTTACCGAAGACTACTTTCACATCCTTGACCATCTCAAATACATCTTCTCCAGTTCTGTTGCGAGGCTTGCATCGGTGGTCTGCCTTACCTTTAAAATGCTTACCTTTCTTTCTAACTGGGTGATTCATAGAAAGAAATCGACGATACCCAAGGTACACGACATTTCTATATTTTTTTCAAACATATACTATCAAGGTCATCAAAACGGTGTGTACATGCATTATATCCCTTGTTTGTCCGCCTCCGAAAGATTACTTAGAGTAGGCCAATCATTGATTGTCACAAACAACAAAGTTTCTCGCAGGTCGAAGTGTTCTGTTTGTACTCATCCCACACACGAACACCTGTTTGGCTCTATAAAAGTAGGAGTTCTTCAATTAATGGCCTTTTATAGACATCGATGTCATTGCCTAGTTGCCTCGGGCCTTGGATGAGCACCGGCATCATAATGAACTTCCGCTTCATGCATAACCATGGAGGAAGGTTGTAGATACATAGAGTAACAGGCCAAGTGCTATGACTACTGCTCTGCTCACCAAAAGGATTCATACTGTCCGTACTTAAAGCGAACCTTAAGTTTCTTGCATCTTTTACAAACTCTAGAAATTCTCTGTCTATTGCTCTCCACTGAGACCCATCAGCAGGGTATCTCAACATGTTGTCTACCTTACGGTCTTCTTTGTGCCACAGCAACAACTTTGCATGGTCCTTGTTTCTGAAAAGATGTTTCAGACGTGGTATTATAGGAGCATACCACATAACCTTTTAGATTTTCTTCCTGGGACGTTCTTCCCCCTCAACATCGCCAGAGGGTCATCTTGCCTCGATCTTATACCGTGATGCTTTACATACGGGGGCATTCATCTAAATTCTCATAGTCCTTGCCACGGTACAGGGATGCGATCGTTAGGACATGCATGTATCTTCGATTTCTAATCCCAAAGCGACGTGACGACCTATTTTGCTTCGTGCAGTGACGGACAATTCATTAGACTTGAAAGCATCTTTTTTGGATCTTGGTAATTGCCTAAATGCCTTATCGGATACACCATTCTCATTGCCTTCCATTTTAACAACTCGGTGTTGTACCAATTTTTTTGCCCATCTTGGGCGGATGGGTATAGTAATTTCTTGTGATCTTCTAACATGCGGTCAAACTTTGCCTTCTCTTTTTCACTTTCGCAATCTTTTCATTGCATCACGAATGACATCACCAAGAGCATCATCTTCAGCAGGTGTGCCTTCTCGCACCTCCCCTCTTTTTTCGCCTTCTCCCATTCTTTGCATCATCAAGTCACCATATATTGAGCAATAATGTCGCCAGGGCTCCAATTGTTCTTCTTCACCTTCTTCCATCATTATCCCAGTTTCTCCATGCTTGGTCCAATAAATATAGTTTGGCAAAAACCGAACTTTAACAAATGTGAGTGAATACTTCTAGAGCTAGAATATTCTTTCAAATTTCGACATAAGGCACATGGGCAACATATGAATCCATCCCGCTTGTTTTTCCTCGGCCACTCTTAAGAAATAATGTACACTATCAATGAATTCTTTGGAGCGGCGATCGGCATTGTACATCCAATGACGTGTCATTGTCTGCATTATATGGCATATTCCATAATTAAATAAAATATCCTAAAATATGATATGCATACTAGTATTATAAGTTTCTAATTTTTATATCACAGAAATTAAAGTAACAAATAACCTAAAATTCTCTATTTCTAATTTTTCTAAACAAGCAAAATTAAACAAGTAAAAAAAAAAAACACAAAAGTTTTATATTTTTCTAACTAATCATGAAATGTGGTATGCATACTAGTTATAATTAACTAATTAACCAGGTCACAAATTACAAATTAAAGTATTATAAGTTTCTAAATTTCTATATAGAAATTAAAGTAACAAATAACCTAAAATTCTCTATTTCTAATTTTTCTAAATAAGTAAAATTAAAAAAAATACAAAAGTTCTCTATTTTTCTAACTAATCATGAAATGTGGTATACATACTAATTATAATTAACTAATTAACCCGGTCACAAATTGCAAATTAAAGTATTATAAGTTTCTAATTTTTTTCTAAACTAATTAAAATAAAAAAAAAAACCCTAATATCACTATTTCTCTAACTAAACCATAAAATGTGGTAGACATAATAATAATGAAAAGTTAATTTTTAGGGTACTAATTATAGTTGCTATCATTCAAATATTCAAACGATCAAGTGATTGGAGTTTAAAATAGCGTAGAATTCATAAAATAAAAAAACAACATATATAACACTAGAAAATGACATATGCCGCCGCTAAATGTTGAGAAGATGAAGCTAGTGACCTCTTAACAAGTCGATGACGGCGTAGAAATGATGAAATGAATCAATAGCCGGAGATGAGAGCAAGAACAAGCAAGAACACATGAAGAACACAAAGAAAAGAGTGAAGTTGAACTCGGCTTAGTGGGAAGAAGAAGAAGAGTTCAAATATGGGGGAAGGACATTTAATCCCGGTTCCAATCACCAACTGGGGACTAAAGTCCACCATTTAGTCCCGGCCAAGGAGACGGACCGACAAAACCTTTTAATCCCGGTTGGTGTTACCAACTGGGACTAAAGGGTTGGATTTAGTCCCGGTTGATGACTGGAACCCGACTAAAGGTCCCTTCTGCAGAAACCCCGACGCCATAGTTGGTAAGGGACTTTTAGTCCCGGTTGCGTCACCAACCGGGACTAAAGATATTTTTGTCCCGACGCCGATGTGGCCGAGACTATTGTTCGTTTTTACGGCCGACCAAAGGCCTGTTCTGGTAGTAGTGTTAGTAATTTAAATTAAACTTTACATCTTAGGATCCAAATAAGCCTATTTGTCGCGCGAGTGGTGAATTGATAGAGATCTAGAATGTCAGGACAGAGGGCAGAACGGGTGTACTGTCCAACAGCATTAGCATGTATTTATTTATGGTACGGTATATATATCCATCCATGGGTGTGTCGTCACGGTGCGTACAGACGTACAGTGTACATGCATGAGCACGGTTTTTATATTATCCTTAACAAGTTAACATTAACATCCGTACGCGCATAAACGATCATCATCATAAATTAGATGCACGCATATGCAGCCACGCTCGTTTATACTACGTACTCCGTACCATGCATCCTTTTAGTTCCTATGGAATTCAGTTTGCGCCATACGTGTACGAGCGGCTGGCCTTGTGTACTCATCACATAGTCTTCAGTACACAGTGCTCTACGGGGATTCTGCAGGGCCTTTAAGGACCCGTTCGGACAACGCTCACGCCCGCACCTTCCACGCCTGCACCTCCCTCTCTGTTCCTGGCGTTCGGCGAGCTGCTCCTTGGCGTGCGGCCATAGAAGATCCAGCCCACCCCTCCCCTGCGTGCCCAGCGCCCCACCGCCCTCGTCAATGGCTGCATGAGGCCTTTCGGGCAGATCTGGTGCGGTGACTAGGGTTCCGCCCTCTCCTTTATTTTCCAACACAGGTGGGGTTAGAATGGTTGGCCGGCCGAAGGGAAGCAGGTAGGCTACACTACGGGAGTTGGTGGCTTCCCCGAGTGCCGCTTGCACTTCGGGGAAGACCCAATGGGAAGCCTTCCCCGAAATAAGCAACACTTGGGGAAGAAGCTTCCCGGAGAAGTTTCTAACGGTAAAGGCACCTTCCCGAAAAGGAAAATCGTGCACGGGAAAGTTTTGCCCAGTGTCGTGGCCGGGCTCTGGAGAAGACTTGACACCGTTGGTCTCCCACGACGCCAAGTTTCCTCTCTTTTTAATTTTCTTCCCCGAGTGCAACACTCGAGGAAGAATTTTGTTCTTTTAAAAACCCTCTTCCCCGAAAGTGCCGCAACCCAAGCACTCACTTTAAAGTTACCTCTTCCCCGAAAGTGCAACACGGGAAGAAATTGCTTTTTAAAAAACCCTTCTCTCGAGTGCCGCAGCCTCCCTGTGCACTCGGGAAGCCACCTCCTTCCCCGAAAGTGCAACACTCGAGGAAGAAATTTGTTTTTTAAAAACCCTCTTCCCCCGAAAGTGCCGCAGCCCGTGCATTCTGGGAAGCCACCTCTAAAAATTTTTTTTTGGACATTGTACGCCACAACTTGCTCCAAACATTCTTATTTTTTTACCATAGCCTCTACATGCGATGATACGACACCTCGATAAGTTTCGCGGATTTTCTAACTTTGTTCAAATTTTATATAATTTAAATACACTTTTTCCGCAAGTTGTTCGGTCATGTTACGCAAACAAGATGCTCGACATTTCATGTGAGTTCGTGGATACAGCCTCAACAAACACCAAATATCATGAATACCATTTTTTGAATCAAGAAATTCCATTATTTCATGCACCTACAGCTCAAATTTGAAGTATGCAAAAAAAATTCAGCAAATTAGAAAAATAACGAAATATACCAAAAAAGTCAAAATTATCCTAAATTTGAACAAGAAGTTTTAAATAATGTGGGAAGTCCCTAAAAATAGGGCAAAAAAAAAAATAAAATAAATCTTCCCCGAGCTGATGGCATGGGGAAGACACCTTTTCCCCGAGTGCCGTGACATGGCACTCGGGAAGCCCGCCTCTTCCCCGAGTGCCCCCGGCCCCGACACTCGAGGAAGGGTGTCTTCCCCGAAGTGCCATGGAAGGCACTTGGGGTAATTTTTTTTAACGGCACCTCCGGGTTGGTCCGTTATACCATTTTTCTTCCTCGAGTGCCGCTCTTCCCGAAGTGTTGCACTCCTGGAGAAGAGGGTCTTTGCCGAGGTGTTTGCTTTTCCCCGAGTGCCTGGCCACTCACAAGCACTCGTGCCTCCCTCTTCTCCGAGTGCAATTCTTCTAGCGCAAGAACACTGGAAGATTGGCTTCCCGAGTGCTCGATTTTTGGCTCCTGGGAAGCCTCCTCGACACTCTGGGGAAATTTTGCCTCCCGTAGTGTAGACGGTTGGGAAAGTTTAGGAGCCCTAGCCACGATGCCGACGCCCCGACTATGTCGTGGAGTGGGGACCTCCCATGAGGCGAGCCCGACGAGGAGGGTGGGGGGTGGCGGGGGGGAAGGCGGTGAGGCCGCCAGAAGCGCAAGGGGCTTGTGGGAGGGGACAACGGCGAGGGCGAGGGCAGGATTGAGAGGGAGGAAGGAGACACACGTGCCGTTGATCACAAATGAACGGCCAACATTCGTCGCCGGGAGGAAAGCTTAATTTCAGGCGCCTGAGTATTAGCAAATCCCTAATTAAATCCATTATTATGACGTACCCGAACTGATCCGCCATTGCATGTATGAACCGCACGACAGCACATCATGCCTCCCTCCCCTCATTCTCTTTCAGCTCGATGGACGGCTAGCTCGGTCGATCATGGCAGCAGGGACGATCCAAATTCAATTCAACAGCTAGCAGTGCAATGTAAGCGTCAGTTCATGCCTGGTAGCTAGCTAGCACACACACATCATTAGTCATTAGTCATTACTACTACTACCACCCTAATTACGCCAGGTGGGAGCCGCTGCTGGTTATACGTTACGTACGTACTACTACTGCACTGCACCTGGCCTACTGTGCATGCTTTGCTTTCCCATCAGATCGATCGATCGTTTCTGTCAGCACTCGATCATCAGCAAATAAACTCTGAAGCACATGGATACACTGCACCGTACCAAAAGTGATGCGTCGTAATTAAAGGGTAAGTAGATAGATGTGATCGGACGACTCCTAGCTGCGATCGACCTAGCTAGCTAGCTACCGTATGCCCCATAATTATCAGCAGCAGGCTTCACCTTAACTGCAGCTGGTCTGTCTGTTCATTTCAAGAGAACCGTCGAGTGTCAACAATGATGTCACATCTCACATGTATCTCTGTCTGACTGTTCATTATATACTCCCTCCGCCCCACCTGAGATCGCCGTTTTAGTTTTGACTTCATGATGTCAATATCCATCTTATTTAAAATATTTATACAAATAATAAAATAAATCAATCAATATTCAAGTATCTTTGTTGATAAAAGAAGTCATAATAAAATAATTTATATTTATATAAAAATTTGAATAAGATTTAAATTTAAACAATGACAAGACGGAGTCCAAGGTGACAAACTCAGCGACGGAGGGAGTACTGTATATGCATAGTATGGCAGCACTGCAAGTAGTCAAGAGCTGGTCCAGCCCTGCTACAAGATAGTAGTATTATATAAAGCAAAGTATGTCATCGTCTGATATATATCTGATGACAATTAAGCACCACACACATGCATTGTATATATATTAATTAATGGTGTTTATTAGGCCCCAATCACATCCTCGGTGTGGTGTGCATGTGGAAATTTTGGCAGGATCACTGTGCCCCGCCCTGGGTCCAAATTTGAAGACAGCCGCGTCGGTTGCACAAGATCAGGAACCGAGGGAAAGGACAGCACAATGGTACTACGTACGGGCTAGGAGGTGAAGCGGCGGTTCCATGTACTCCCTCCATCCATGGAGTTTATCGTTGGAAACCATGTCCCCCTCACAAACACGTTTCCCGGGCGACGTTCTCAATGGGACGGAGGGAGTATAACATAATAATAGTACTATTATCGTATGTCTTATCAGCTAGTTTCATCAACCGTTCGAACAATAATTTTTCTCTAAACTTTGGCAGGATCACTGTACCCTGCCCTAGGTCCAAATTTTAAGGCGGTCGCGTCGGTTGCACAAGATCAAGAACCGAGGGAAAGGACAGCACAGTGGTACTACGTACAGGGCTAGGAGGCGCAGCGGCAGCTGCATGTATGACATAATAATAGTACTATTATCGCCTGTCTTATCGCCTAGACTTATCGTCGCTCGAACAATATTTTATTCTCACAAAGAAATTAATTGGCTTATATCATGAGGCCGATCAGGGCCAATCTTTTTTTTTGTCAGCATCAAAGACAGAACTGCAAGGCGCATATATAGGAACCGTTTTGATATATATACAGGCACAGGTTATGCTTTGTAGAGAAAAGTTCAATCATAACGCAATGGACTGTGGAAGTATTAGGAGTATGAGAGGCCCAGTCGGTATGCTCCACGCCCACACATGGATAGCGCATATGCAGTGCAGCATATATGTGTCTATATGTGTCTCTAGTGTTGGACATCTGGTGAAAAAATTATACTACCTCTATCCTAAAAAAGAAGTTACATGCTAGTTAAAGTAGTTCCCGCTTGACTAAATTGAACAATGCATTCACATTTATAACTCCAAAATAATTTATAATAAAAAATACATTTGGTAAATGATCTAATAGTATTTATTTGATATAATAAATATTTATTTATACATTTTTAAATATAATCGATCAAACTGAAGACACAAAAACACACTGCTAGAATTATATTCTTTTGTGACTGAGGAAGTACTAAATCTTGCTGACAAAAAGAGAAGCTAAGATAGAGGAGGACAAGTACCCTAGGTCTAGGCCAGCAAATACTAAAGCCATCCTCTCTCTCTCTCTTCTAACTATAGACCTTTTTGGTGGGGGCGAGAGCTTTGGACCATTCGGTTAATGTTTCAAGCTTATTATCTAGTCTCTTCTCTACACCTAAAGACTAAAGTAATCATCGTACCAAATCTAAATTCCTGATCACGTGTTCGCATCTGATACGAATCATACTCAACTAAGAGCACACACATCCTTATCCTACTACCCTGTTTCAATACGAAAACTGAATGCACATGTCTGATACGAAGTCCTTGGAGCTCACTCGCTCGTGTCCGATTAACGAGGTTCAATGCACAAAATTGTGACCCTGGTGCAACGCATGGGTATATATATGCCCAGTTATATTATATTAGGTGTTAGCCATACTATACAACATCATTATCAGACCTTCATCTTTGGAAGTATAAAATGGATAGTGATATAGTATCGCAACAGGTTCTTACAAAAAAGGGTAATATTGTCATGTTTCTCAAACAACCAGCAGTGATAATTTATTATTGTTGTCGGTTGTTGTTGAAAACTGATTGTGTTAGTACCATTGATAAAAACCCAAACCGGTAGTGATGACACCTCTAGAGTCTAGATTAAAAAACATAATGCAATAGAGTTGACTTGGATATCAAGTCTAGCCCTTCAAACTTGTTATGTCCAACAACTCTCAATTTCTATGCCATCTCTTTCTCTCTCTCTCTCCTTGTCACTCCCTTCCCCATGATCCCCTCGTATCTCTCTCTCTCTATTCTCTCATGCAGTGCTTGGTGGCACAATGGCTCAAGACTTGTCATGTGGCAGCCACTGAGTGTCTAGTGGCTCGTGGGCACAAAACCTCATTGTGTCCATGGCAATGATTGTTGCTTGGTTCGATGGTGTAGGTATCCCAGTGGCCCTAGCCATCAACTTCGGTGACATCCTCACCTACGTAATGACACATACATGAGTGTTAAGCATAGGGTGGCCATCTATGCCAAGAGTTGTCACTTGACCACCACCACATTCTAGGATGCCTCCATCGATGGGTTAGCACCACTCCTAGAAACTTCTCAAGGGTGGATAGGTGTTGTGCTACAATGTCATACCAAGATTTGAGTACATCAAGGTTAGGTTCAATGCCCTAGCTAAAAGGATCAGATTCTCATTTAGTTTGCTTGCTTTTTATGTGGATCCACTGCTTCTTGATTCGTTGCTTGCTTGTATGGATCCATTGTTCTCATGGTTTCTTGTGTCGATCAAGTATTTGTATGGATGGATTATTCTATATGTATTCACTAATGCTTGATTCATTGCTTACTTGTATGCATCCACTTCTTGTATGAATGGATCTAGTGTTGGGGCAGTGGATGCTGTGAAGGTCTTCAGTGAGTGTGCTAGTGTTTTTCTTTCATAAAATGGGCACCATTATCGGGTGAGTAGCCATTGTCGATTGTTGACTATTGGTTCAAAATATTGCAATGAAAGCTATGCTAGAACTGGCAATGAATACATTTTGTGGCAAAGTGTAGGTATAAGTTGAGGTTAGGATTTAAGGACAATTTTGGGGCACATTATTGCATAGGATCAAAGATGGGTTTGTTTTAACGTGTCATTTAATCAATTAGTTTTTCCCACTAATAAATCATGTATGAGTAATTGGCGGCCCTCCTTATCCATATTTTGTGTCTTCGCTCATGTTTGTCATCCATGTAGTGGTGGCCAAGTGAGATAAGGCACCATCAAGCATGGTGACAAAACATGGAGGGTTGTAAGAACTAAATGGCCCAAAAAGGGGATTGAATTTGGGCTATAGAAACTAAACCTACAACCATAGCATGGATCACAATAGCAGGCTACAATGGTGCTATACTATTGGAGAGAGCCCATGCAAAGTGATTGCTATTTTTACCGCCACGTCAACTGTGGATCGCTATATTGTGCCTTAGCACCAAGAAATTGCAGCTTTGAAATTAGAGTGTTATTTAAATTTTAGCTATAACATTGACAATCTGTTACTACCTACTTCTCTTTTTGTACTAAGTTAGTATTTTAGAAAAATTAAACACTTGAATTTCATGAATCATGCTATGATGCCATATTTTGTAATATTCCTTAGACTCCTAGAACTTTAGAAACATATGTTTGTTCATCACTTTTTATGATCGTTATGTTTTTGTGAATCAATTACCTATATTTTCATGGGTTTATTAAAACCACCTTTTTGTCATAGATTTGCTATAGCAGTGTTGTAGCTTTATAGCTCCTAAAAAGGATGCTGGTTTTTGCTATAGCTCCTAGTTTTGAACCTTGAACCTTAGCCTATGCAACATTACAACCACCTTAGCAAAGTGGTGAAAGGTCCAAAATATCTAGAGGGGGGGAGAATAGCTTAAAAAAATTCTTCAAGATCACTTAAGCAACCGGTTAGTACACTAAAAGGCAATATGGAATTTTGCTCTAGCCTAACAAGGGTTGCAAGCCACCTACCTCAATTCTAGGTTCCTAGTACACTAATCTACACAAGATAGACTAAGCTACAAGCTAAGAGACTAATGCACAAATTTAATCGTGAGGAGGGAACCAAGAGGGTGCAAACCGCGCCTTCGGTATGTAGATACCACTCACCATCTTGATCTACCAATGAATGCCAATGAGATGATCCAATCAACAAGAGATAAAGTAATCTCGATGGATCAACTCATAAGAAGACCAAGACACTGATTTAACCTGTGGTTCATGTGCTTTCCAACACGCTTACGCCCTTGTGTTGTGATGGCACACTAACTTAGGATTCGGTGGCTAATAGGCACCATACCTAGCCTCCACCGAGCACCACAAGAATCACCACAAGATGAGGGAAACATAAGTCACCGTGATTCCACTAGAGTAGCTTTTGGCGCTCTACTAGTGAATAAGCTCAAGAACCCTCACAATTGCTCACCGGGTGTGGCCAAAGATAATCACCAACTCCACACCTCCTTGTTGCTCCAAACCATCTAGGTGATGTCAATCACTAAGAGTAATAAGATCACCCACAACAAGAGTCATTCCTAGTTCCAATAGATGCTCAATCACTAGGCCAATGCACTAGAATCACTCCTAATCTCACTTAGAATCAAGAACTATGCAAGAGATGAAGGGAGGGGGTTGGCTTAGCTCAAGAGGATGTCAAGATGTTCAGTGCTAAGAGGAGCTCCCCCAAGCTACCAATAAGCTTAATAGATAGCCCCTCAAAGATAGAGACGTTGCTCTTTTTTGTGCATGGTGACCGGACGCCGCCGCACTGGATGCACGGAGTCCTGGTCGACAACATCCGCTGCCCCTGGGCCATTGTAGGGTCGAGTTGGCCGATCGTAGAGGGCTGAATAGTCCTTTCTTAAATCTAATCGCAGCGGAAGATCAAAACAATTCTAGAACTTTCAGTCTAGCTAAAACTATACCTCTCTATCTAGATTCAAGCACCTTACAAAGATCCTAATTGAGGCAACAAAGGTGCCGCCTAGCTAAGGCTCACCTAATCAATTCTAGCTTGCAAGGTCATACAAACCTATGCAACTAGTACTTCAAGCATGAGGGAGCTCCTACACAATTCTACTATGCAAAAAGCACGAAGCATAAGCACAACTAGCAATGCTGAATAGCAAGGATACACAAGCCAAACTAGAGAGCTCAACACATTTAGCTACATAAGCTAAGCAAAATGACTAGCAAGGCTACACAAGCAACCTAGCCATGCAACTGCTACTTCTAAGCTACACAAGCAAAGAAGGTAACTAGCAAGCCACACAAGCTAGTTGGCTACACAATAGCAACCACTACTCACTAGCACAAGTAATGAACAAAAAGGATACAAGCTAGTGAATGCAAACTAATGAGAAGAGTAGACAAGCCGACACGCGTCAATTTTTTTTTACCAAGGTCCACTTGGTTGCCACCAAGCTAGTCCCCATTGTGTCGACCACACACTTTGTGTTGTGTGAGCTAATAGGCTTCTAATGCCTAGCCCTCCATGGATACCGCAAGCAACTATCCAAGTGAGGGTAACTCAGTGACATGCTTTTACTAGAATTGCTCTTTGCTATCCCCGTGGGGTGAGCACAATACCCTCCCCCCACAATATCCATGTAACCAGAGCACCACTCAATCTCTGAGCATGGTACAATGGTGCCCACAAGCCTCTAAGACATCTAGGAGGTGGCAACCTCTAAGAGTAATAAGCACCACCACCTTGCAACTCGATCACCTAGTGTCAACACTTGAAATCTCTCAATGCAATGCACTAGTGATCACTAACTCACTCTTGGATGCAATCACTACAAACTCTAGTGAGTTAGAGGGCTCTCAAGAACCATCAAGTAGGGACACATAGCCCCCACATGCTCAAGAGCCAAGCAAGGACGACCAAGAGTGCTAGTTATAGCCCCAAGGGCTAAAGAGGCGTTAGCCCACGGTTAGCCGAATAGTACTGATCGGATGCGCTACTCACAGGGACTGGACACGCTACTAGCAGTGACCGAACAACACTTTTCCACTATTACAAAACCAAAAAAAAGAAAAAGTACCATGCCAAGGTTGGAATCTTGCAGCTTGACTTGCACGGCCGACACATGTACATGTATCGGTCGCTGAAAATGCATAGAGTATATGAACAAAGAAAACTTGTGTAGCAGATATTCCGTCGGTTCTTTTTAAGAAGCATGATATTGAACACCCATGTTTGATTACAGACTTACTATATAGTCTTATTCCCTCTATAAAAAAAGAGTACACATTTTGATTTTTCACCGAATCTAAAAAAGCCCTAGTGACACTTATATGATATAGAATAAGTATAACTAAATTAATAATGCAATACATTTTCATAGAAAATATATTAGAAAATATAAATGTTGATATTATTTTTATAAATATATTTAGATTTGAAACTGATTCAAATGTAAGAAAGGGAAATGTATAATCTTTTTGAAACAAAGGAGCACGTATCGCTGGAAGACATGTCATGACCAAATTATTAAATGTGGTGATGTGAACAAATCAGCCTGTTGGAGGTGGGGTTTTTTGCTCTACTACTCATTAGATATAGGGTAGGGCCATATGAAAGGTCCAATTGGCTAAGGGTGGTGACGGTCGTAAATGTATGAATTCAACCGTCTAGTCATAGAAAAGGATATAATTACGATCACCAAAGTAGATATAGGGTTTGCACTGATAGAATTCCATGAGTTTTGGTGTTTCAATGTTTCAGTAGGTGTAAACTGGAAAAGACGCAATCTTAGGAGCTTATGGGAACATAGAACGGAAATCGGACACCGTGGGCAACGTAGGGAAGATTCCAGAAGAGGCTGGGGAAGACATCACGCCGAAGCGGAGGCTGGGGCCACCAGCCAGACCGACCGGTCTCGGGCTCGGCCCCACCGGCGGCCCGCTTCGGCCAGGTTGCTCCACCGCCTTAGAGTTTCAATCTCGCCCGGCCCGCCAATGTTAGTTTGATCCGATGGCTCACGATCATCGCCTGTGGCTATAAAAAGAAGGGTAGGACCCCGGGAAGGAGGCACATTCATTCATTCTAATTTGAAGTCCGATCATCGCCGTAAAACCCTAATCAAAGCTCCTTAGCTAGGGCCTAGATAGCTAGTTACAACTAGAGGAAGGCAGCCCGAAGGCTTAGATTCCGGAGCCATCAAGAGCTTGGATTTGGTATAGTTCTTACCTTCTCTCACTTTTGTTCTCTATCATTATATAGTTATATGATTGCTACAATTGAATTGATGAATACTTATATGCTTATATTCATAGTTATTATGTTCTTTTGTCTATTGTGGTTATATGCTTAGTATAGCTAGATTGACATTATACTTATTCATAGGTTCGTATAGCGCCATCTAATTGATCGTTGGGTGAGTGGTGAACATTATGTAAGCGTGGTGCTTATACGTTGTTTATCTGCGAATGCACCCTATAGGCCGGGCTTGGTAGATCGCGGGTGTGACAATCCTGTTGAGTCCTATGTATTCCAAACCCCGTTTATAGGCATAGTAGGGCTTTTACGAAGGGAAGGGCGTGCTATGTTCTCAAACTTCTCTAGTATGTCCACTATCAATAGATGTAATGCTAACCTTAGCAATGACTACTAAGTGTAATTGCAAGAACCATAATATGCATTGATATGTAGATAGGAATAACATAGAAATATTCTTTGATGTTACGCTAGTAACCCTAATAATATAGCTAGAGTTTCTATCTGCTTATGCCGATGATTTATACTTATCTTTATTATTTATCTTGTGACTTATCCCTCACATTGAGCAGCGAGGACATGGTTATGCCTATCCATTACACTCTAGATTATCATGCTACCTTACACATATGTCGTAGACCGTTGACGGTGGATAGCGCCAACATTTAATAGGTCAATAAACATGAGAAACACATGAGAATCTAGAAGTCTAGGGTTTTATATCGACAATTTCCATGAGTTTTCGTAATTTATTAATTTCCGAGAGATTATTCTAGAAAACCACGAAGAAAGGCCTAATTATCAAATGGATTAACAAAACTTGATGGCAACGAAACCCCGCACATTGGACTCTAGAATATTCTAGAAAACACCGAAGAAGGGAGCGCAGGCGGCGAAAGGTGGGGCCGTAGGCCCCGCCGCCCGTGCCGGCCGGCCTCCTCCCTAGGGTTTTGTGCCCATCTTCCGGAAGCTTCCTCCACTGCCTTTGAGGGTCCATCTCGGCCGTCCCCTTAAGTCGGTTTGATCCTACTAAGGCATTATAAGGACTATAAATACAAGGCCGACCCCTTCCCGGGGGCACCGTGATTATTATGGAGATGTAGAGGCGTCCCTCGAATGGATGACCTCTCATCTTTAGAGAATTAAGGCTAGACTTTCCAATGTAGTAGATTAGTTCTAGTTGAGAGTTAGGGAATTTTTGTTAGTGTTCTAGAGGAGTCTTGAGGAGGAGTCTTGGGTAGTTCGGTATATCTTTGTATCTATTCTTGTAAGACTTATGGTTTAATATATTTTATCTTCTCTATTTACTTTTATGCATTATATTTGATTGGTTAGTATAGTTGTTATACTTTAGCATAGGATCTCCACTCCGTATTAGGTGCTCTAGTTATTAATTATGACTAGGTAGTAATCGATAGTGTAGACATAGAATCTAGGCTATAGGTTATCTAAGATCAAGGCCCAATTCTTACAGTTAGTTGTGGTAGCCCCTAGAGGTGACAGCTCTGTTAGGCCTTCTGTGATTCCACCACATTGGAGTTGGTGTTTCGTAGAGCTCGTTGCAGCCTTCCCCAACTACCTTTTTCCAGTCTTATTCGAGAGTTGAAAAGGTATCGCTGCTTCAAAGTGCTATTCTGTGATTGCTATATCTACCCATAAATTA
>JADLZL010006509.1:0-44983 GCA_015844335.1 Chrysopogon serrulatus
CAAGATAGTTCACGGCAGCAGAGGAATGATTAGAATTCGAAATATTCTGTTACATCTTGATGCCTTTCTCGTGTTCTCTCCCATCTCTTATACAGCCAGGCACAGCTGGCGACTTGCCCCGGCAGCGCAGCTGCCTTCTCCTAGAGGTCAAGCCCATTGCGGTCCGCTTGTACGAATGTTTGGACGACGAGTCCGCGTGCTGGGCTCCCTCATCTGTCGGCCCGTGGTGGGCGGCCCAGCTTCAGGAGTTGTAGTCGACATACCGGCCGTGGCGAGGTACTAACACCCCCTTCCTTTAGAGGCGCCGCTTGCCCCCAAGCAGGCGCGCAAGACGGGAACCTTTGCTTGAGTGGTTCAATATCTTCCCATGTAGCCAAAGAGTGAGGGAGGCCGGACCACTTGATCAGTCCCTGCAGTACGACGGCAGTATCAATGGCCACTAGACGCTACTGAAGAACCTGCAAAGGAATCTGAAGACCATCAAATTGTTAGGAAGATCAGCTACTGGATATTTGGTTGGGCGGGCTTGCCGAGAAGCTGGGATACATGAAACACCGGGTGAATCTGAGAAGTTTCTGGCAATAACAGCTTGTAAGCAACAGAGCCCACACGTGCAACAATCTGAAATGGTCGAAGAACTTGAGCGCCGGTTTTCTGATTTCTTGGCGTGGAGCAGAGAGGACTGAACATAGGGCTGTAACTTGAGATATACCCAATCGCCAACTGCAAAGGAACGCTCGGAACGATGTTTGTCAGCTTGGTCTTTCATGCGGCGCTGGGCACGGCTGCAGATGTTGTTGAATCAGAGACTGAATCACGGATTTGTCGGCCGAGCCAATCAGTAAGTGAGCGGCGATGGGCAAGCATCGGAAGAATCAAATCCAAAGTGACGGGCAGGTGACCATAAAAAGCACTTCGAAGGAGAGCGATCCAAGGCGAGTGCCAGCTAGAGTTATACCAGAACTTCGGCGCAGGTGAAGCCAATCATACCGGCGACTTGGAGTGGCGTTCACGAAGCAACGAAGGAAGGTTTCCATGCATTGATTTACCCGCTCCGTCTCGGCCATCGGTTTGAGGGTGATCTGGCCCGAGCTCATCTTCAAGCGAACCCCAGCCAACTTGAGCAGTTCTTGCCCGGTGTTGGCCGGCGAATATTTTGTCACGGTCCGAGACAATTGAGGTTGGCATGCCGTGAAGGCGATAGACTTGCTGCATGAATACCTTAGCAACCCCGAAAAGCTGTAAATGGGTGCTTCAGCCCGATGAAGTGATTGTGCTTCGAGAAACGATCCACCACCACCAAGATACAAGAGTAGCCATGTGAGGTGGGTAGCCCTTCCACAAAGTCCATGGAGATTGATTGCCGGCTGAGGAGGGGACAGGCGGTGGTTGAAGCGGCCGGGGTATGCGTGCAGTCGGGTTTCGCTTGTTGACATGTTGCCGCGGCCGGTCACAAACTGATGAACATCATTCTTCGAGGCCGGTCCATGCAAGCAGGTGACACACGCGACGATACGTCACTGAACGCCCGAGTGGCCACCCACGACCCGATGCGTGCGGTGCATGCAAGTACTCGAGCACTGGAGCTCCTTGTTGTTTCCCAGCCAAATGCGATTCTTGTATCGTATTAATCCATTCTTGTGAGAGAAGTTTGGAACTGAATTTGGATCAACGGCCGGTGCGCCATGTATGATAGAGTGTAACACCCCGGTGTTACGTTAGCCTAAACCCGCCATGTCATCATCATCATTGCATAAGCATTTATCATTAGAAAACTCTAATGTGAAGGACTAAAATGAGTTTATCAATTTCTAGGGTTTGTTTGCGCTCTTTTATATTGCATGTGTATGTATACATCATTTAAAATTCCACCCACATGTTTGATTTGGTTTATAAAAGCAATCAACTAAAATCAATCGTGATGCTTGCAAGTGTTTGGCTAACCCCGGCTTACACCCTAACCAAGTTTTACAAGTCAAATGATGTAAAAGCAAGAATCAAAATTGAATTCGGAATCGAATCCCAAACCCTAACCCTAGTGGTTGTGTTGGAATCGAATTTCATTTTCAATTTCGGTGAGCTAACCATAATTAATTTTTGAATAAAAGTTGCTAACCAATGGCACTATTTTTGAAGTATGAACTTTGTACTTTGAAAGTGTACTATTGGTTGGGTTTGAAAAGTACCACAACATCATTAATTAATTGCCCAAAATTCTAATTTGAAATTCTTCTTCAAAAGCTTAAATTCAAAAGCCTTTTATCCCTTTTCTAAATTTCATCTCAAAATATTCAAAATTTGGGAAAACTCAAAAATACAGTTTGTGCATCTCTTTGAGCTCTACAACTTTGGTATATAAAGTTTTTCAAGTTTTTTGAATAAAATTTTAAATAATTTCAAAAGTTCTTCAAATTAAAAAGTGTCCCTTTTGAGTTTTAAACTCCAATTCAAAAATTATTTGGTTTCATGAAAAACTTTCTACATGAAAGTTGTAGATCTTGAGAAAATGAATAACTTTTATTTTTGGAGATTTTCATCTTTTATTCAAAATTTGAAAGTAATTTTGAAATCCTTAAAATTAAGTTTTTGCCCTCTTTTTTGAATTTGAAATTCAAATTCAAAATCTATTTGAAATCTGACAAAACTTCTTAAATAGAAGTTGTAGAGAACTAAATTTTGCACAATCTGTATTTTGGGAATTTTTCATCTTCTATTCAAAATCTGGGAGTATTTTGAAAAGGGGAGAAGATGAGGTGGCCGGCGATTGCTGCTGATAACGGGGGGGCACCTCACCCTCACCCATGCTTAGGGGCGGCCGGCCGGTCGTCGCCGTGGTCTCTCTCGCGGGTTCCCTGAATTCGCGCGCTGCCATCCACCTCCAACCGTCGCGCGAAGTTGCTACCTACCACGTCAACCATCCCTTCGCCTTTATAAGCAAACGATGCGTCGTCGTCATGCTTTTCTCCACCTTGCTCACCGTCGGCCGCTCTGCATCGCCGACCAAATTCGCCCACCACAAGCAATCATCGCCTTGCCTGCCTTGCACACCGGCCCGCAACTTGGCGCACTGGCCGGGCGGGCCAAGGTCACGAGGTCGCTTCTGAAGTTCGCCCTAACCACCACCTCCTTTCTCCAATCAAGGCAAATGGGGCCAGGTCCCTCCATCCGGCCGAGCCCAAGCCCGCCTCCGCTCCCAACAGCTAGCGCAGCAAGTCGTGGTGAGTCGCTGAGCCTGTCCAGGATGTTGTTTGGTGTTGGTCTTGCATTGGCTTGGCCGGCACGCCGAGCCGATGAGCCGCGCCGCCGAGCCGCCGTGACTCGCGGGTCAGGCGTGTTCGGCGATGTATATGCCTCGCGGTCGCAACTGCCGCGATCTGGAGAGTGAGAGGAGTCCGCTTTTTGCGGTTGGTTTCGTTGAGAGATCACCGCCGGCGAGAGCAGTCGCCGACCGCGCCGCCGCCGCAGCGTGAGAAAAAGGGAAGGGAGGCGAGGCCGACAGTGGGCCTGCGCCTGCCCGAGAGAAAGGAGAAGAAGGCCGCGTGGAACTGGGTTGGCCGAGCCGGTTTGGGCCGGGCAGCGTGCGTCTGTGGCCGCTGGAGAAAGCAGGCAGGGGATGGGCAATCCGGTGGCCCGCGAAGGAGGAGGATTTCTTTTTCCTTTTTCTTTTGTTTTTTTTCGAGCTGAATTTCATATTTTCATAATAATTTTAATTGGGCAGTTAAAAATAAAATAAAAATATGTGTGTGATCTTTGAAGAATGCTCTTTGTAGAAAAAAATACTAACTTTGTTTTTCTAATAAAACTTAATTGTGCTTTAATTTGCTCTTTAAATTAAGAAATGCCACTTCCATGATTTTTAATAATTAAAATATAAGTCCAAAAATCATGAAATTGGTTTTGTGTGCTAATTAGATGCTAATGATCTTAATTATGAAGTTTGATCATGTTTTGACTAAGTTTTGTATTATGCTTAATTAATACCTTGTTTAATTAATGTTTAATTAATTAATCATGTGGTTAATTAGGGTTTAGTTGATCCCTAATTAGCAAGTTAATTAGCGACTTTCAACGACTGTAAAAATGGTCAATAAATTAGTAATCACCCTTAATCACTTGTTAGTGTTGCTTGATTTTGGGATTGAGTGATGACCCTAGGTCATTAACCCCTAATGACCTTGGCATTTTATGTTGATTGCGTATCGTTAATCCGTCGTCGTCGACGCTAGTTATACCTTCTTAGTGCAACTATACCGTGAAGGAAAGTTGTACTCAAGATAGGTTAACAATCGTTGCATCATTATCGCATGTTCCTTTATTACTGCATTGTAATCATGCATCTCAATCGTGTAACCGTGCCGTCTGAAGAAGGTGTTCGGCGTGAAGAGGTTGGTCCCGATCTCGGCCGATTGCCATCGCTAATCCTAACTTCGTCGAGCCCCAAGGCAAGCCCGGATGCATTTAAACCCCGCCTTGTATTTCGAAAAGCTTTTATATTGTATGTTGATGATGTGATGCATTAGGTAACCAGGAGTTTTGTGATCACCTACTTTGATGCATTTACCGTACCTTGATATATACCCGGATACCTGTTTTAATTTCGAAAATGCTAGTGCATGCTTAGCCTACTGCAGATAGCAAAGGCTTTATGAAATGTTTTTAAAGATATGATAACAAAAGTTCCCCCTTGAGGGCAATTACGAAAACCTGATGTTACTTGTTGGTATCCCTTCACTTTGATCGGGTCAAGGGTACGCAACAAGAGCATGATGATGAGTAAATTGAGACCGGGTGGAGTGACTTGCACCCGGGAGGGGCTAGTGCCCCTGGTGTAGTGTCGTCCCACTTGTGAGTCGGTTAAGCACCGTTCGTTGTCTTGGCCCTTGGATCATGAGGTTATTGGATAGTACTAGTCGCATGCTAATGGCGGTAAGCTCCCTTGTATGATCCATGCGGGGACGGACAACCGGCACGGAAGTAGCGTGTACCCATACTACGGGTATACCCGTCGGCGGTTGTGGACCGACGGCGTAGAAAGATGGTGTCTTGTACTCTCGTGGCTAGGATCCGTTCGGGGGGGAGAAATGCAAGCGTGAGTTGATGTATGTGAGATGTTTGGTCCTGCATACATCGTGGTGGCTAGAAGCCCCAATTTGGGTATATAAAGCGATTCGAATCGTCAGGTGCTCCACGATATGGGAGCCGTGATCCTAGCACCAAACATCGTAGTAATAATGGAAGTTGATGATGGAAAGTTTTGAATCCGATACTTGGTTGACAAGTGATTGATGTAGTAAAGTAAGGGCTGGCTTAGTCTCTTTTGCAAAGGTGTCATTTGATCTTGCTAAAGCCTCACCTTGATTCCTATTAGCCAGCATTCCTGAGTCTTCTCCCCAATTTTTGGTCGGGTAAGTCTTGCGGAGTACTTTTTGTACTCAGGGTTTGTTCAACCCCATTGCGGTGTGAACCGCATGGACAAGAGTGCTACGGCCCTTGTTGCATGACGGTGATCGAGGAAGAGTCTACCGAGGAATAGATTGTGTGGCCTGCAGGCGGGGGGCACTTTTGTTGTGTGATTGTAATAAAGTTAAGTAATGATACTTCCATTTGTCTTGTAATAATGCTACTACGGTTTGTATAAGTTTGATAAAAGTTTTGTAAAATAAGTTATTGTAAGTCTTCCGCTACTCACGGTATTTTGTATGAAAACTGTTGTAATACTGTGATGTCTCTGTAAGTATCGATCCTGGAGGAAACGTGGTTTATCGGGGGTTCACCCGACGGAACATTCTAGGTTATATGGTACGCCAAGTACGGTGACAAAGGTCTTAAGGACAATGTCGGTGCTTGTGGGCCATGTAATTTAGAAGGTTTACGCCACATAGAGCTTGGCGTATCGGTCGATAGCTTTTGCAATAATGTCATCACACCATTGTGGAATGGTCATTTTGAAATAGCAAGACAGGAGGACTGGGGGTGGGGGCGCCTAGAGAGTGCATCTGCAACTCTGTTATCTTCACCTCTTTTGTATACCACACGATAATGCAATCCCAAGAGTTTGGTAAACACCTTTTGTTGCCAAACTGTATGCAAGCGTTGCTCATTGAGGTGTATCAAGCTCTTTTTTGGTCCGTGTAGATTATGAACTCGGCTAATTGGAGATAAACACGCCCTTTTTCGGCAAAGCAAGTAAGATGGCCATGTACTCCCTTTTCGTATGTGGATACACCCTGTGTCCTTGGGCCCAACGGTTTGCTGATGAAAGCAAGTGGATGTCCCTGCTGCAGTAGCACAGCACCAACCCCGGTATTGGATGCGTCAGTCTCGATGGCGAATGGTTTTGTGAAGTCCGGTAGAGAGCGAGGGGCGGGGACCGAGCTCAAAGCTTGCTTTAGTGTATCAAAAGCGGTCGAGATGTTCCGGCGTCCAAATGTACAATGAGCCCTTGCGCAAAAGAAGTTAGTCAATGGCTTGGCGATAATAGCGAAGTGCGATGAATTTGCGGGTAAAACCCAGCTAGGCCAAGAAAAGCGCGGGAAGTGCTCGGACACACCGGCACGGGCCGAGGATACAACGGCCTCAATCTTGGCGAGGGGTCGGCCGCAATTCCTTCGGCACCGAGAATATGGCCCGGATATGATATTTCTTTGTTGCGCAAAACAACACTTGGACGACTTGAGATGCCACCGCTCGGCTTCAAGAGGGAGAAAACTTCTTGAAGATCGGCGGATGTTGTTCATATGTGGGGACTGAACACCAGAATATCGTCAAAGAAGACGATCACACACTTCCCGAGAAGAGGTGCGTGGTACTGTTCATGGCATCTTTGGAATGTATTGGGTGCTCCTGTCGGCCGAACGCCATGACACGAAATTCATAGTGGCTTTGAATGGGTTGAAAAGGCTGTTTTGTACTCCTCACCAGCCTTCAACCGCACCTGATGGTAACCTGCCGACAAATCCAGAATGGAGAACCACTTGGCAGTAGCTAACTCATCCATGAGTTGATCAAACACTGGAATGGGAAATGTACTTTTGACAGTGAGATCGTTGAGATAACTTGTAATCGACACAGAAGCGCCATGATCCGTCCTTCTTCCTGACAAGGAGAACAGGAGACGAAAATGAAGAGGTGCTCGGCTGTATAACACCCTGCTGAAGCATCTTAGCCACTTGATTTTCGATTTCATCCTTAAGGGCAGGTGGATAGCGATACTGTCGAATGTTGACTGGCTGGGCCCCTTGAATCAGTGGGATACTATGATCATATGGTCTGGAGGGAGGTAGCTCCGTTGGTGGGGGCAATGCGACAAACGATGATGCGGAATGCTGAATTTCCTCGAGAACAGCAGGGCTCACTTGTCACCGACGGGGTCCATAGAATGTACTGCCAAGAGGTGAAGAGCTGGCGGAGGTGCAATATCTTCAGGACCTGAATGAGCTGTCAACACCACATTGGAGCCGTGGATTGGAATTTGTATCCAGCGAGCTTTCCAATCAACCTTCATGGGACTGAATTTTGCAAGCCAATCCATGCCCACAATAATATCAAAAGAGTGTAGGGGTAACACCTTGAGGGAGTGGATGAATGTATGGCCTGCCATGTTCCAAGTACAATCCGCTGCAACCTCTGAACACTGCATTAGAGCACCATTTGCAATCTGCACCCTATGATGAGCCGGCACCAGTGCTAGGGACTGCAAACAATCAACCACACGCTGACTGAGAAAGGATGATGTACTGCCGGAATCCATCAGTATCACCCTTTGGGACACCCTGAATATCCCCGAGAAACTAAAGAGTTCTTGATCCATGAGTACCAGACACTGCATCTTGGGAAATAGCTAACAGAAGCTGCTCCTCTGATTGAACTGCACAGTCAGCTTCAGAGACATCATCATTCAGAGCAAACAGTTGGAGTACCTCAGTCATCGCGTGTAGACGAACCGTCGACGCGCATTTGTGATCGCGTGTCCACTTCTTTTGCGCTAGTTGTCACGAGAGGCCCCGAAAGCACGGCGATGGCGTCGCAAGGCACGGAGGCGATCTTCCGCCATCTTGGCGTAGGCCGGGAGCCGTGAATCCGGCATCGCCAGAACCCGGGGCGGCCTGGACTGCCCGAGGTGGTGGTGGCGGCCCGGCAATGCCCGGCGATGGATGCCCGAGATGCACGCCGTGAAGTCTCGACGATTCTCGCGGCGTCGTGATGGGTCCGCAACCTCCTCCTCCGTCAGAGCCAACGAATCATGCCAGTATCCGAGTTTGGGGGGCGTTGAACCACAATAACGAGCGAATATCATCACGAAGGCCATCGACAAATCGTGTGGTGTAATAGAGCATGTCAATGGAATGATTGTAAGCTTTTAGGTGATCAATGAGTTCAGCAAACCTATTGACATAATCAGTAACTGTGGACTCCTGGCGAATGTGGAACATACGCCGAATCAGGATTTGATGCTCATCTCTACCAAAACGCTCATGCAACATCTTACAAAAAGTGGGCCAATCAGTATGCTTAAGTGTGTGATCTACTGACTGAATCCATCTAGCTGCAGCATCTTTGAACTGCATTTTGGAGACCTTAACCCAAAGTGGTGATTCGACTTCATACATGTCAAAGTAATCCTCGGCGCGAGAAATCCACAACCGAACGTTCTCACCATCAAACAGTGGAAAATGCATTTTAGGGAGACGCCCAGTAGGCCAGTACGAAGAATCGGGTGGTTTGTTTCTAGCGTGATCTGAGATCGTATCTTTGTGCCATGGACTGGGGGAGGGTGATGCATGCCATGGATTGGTGGAGGATGATGCGTGCCATGGATTGGGGAAGGATGATGCGTACCATTTGCCGGGGAATGAGTGAGGGTGGTGACCACCCCGAACTCATCCTCCCATGGTGGCGATTCGACGCGGTGCCCGTTGGGCCGAGCAGCCGTGGATCCAGCAAGTGGGCGCTGATCCTTCTGCTCCAGTACTGGGGTGGACGCGAACACGCCCGGCGTCGAGGCGGATTGCTCCAGCACGGTCCGATCCCAATGCTTGTCCAGCTTGACCACCTTCAGGCGCAAATCATCGAACAGGCCCTCAGCGTCATGACGCCAGGACTCCAGTTCGCCAGTCGCCTTCTCGATGGTCTGGAGTCGAACGCCGTGACGATTCTCCGATGCAGCGATGCAGTCGTTGAGGCGGTGTTCGGCGTCGGAGATCCGCTGCTCCACCGACTTGTCCGCGTCGGGCGCCCGATCCGAATCGCCTTTGCTCCTTGAAGAGCCGCTGCATCTCCGCCATCGATTGCCGACCTTCGGGACTCATGGCTCCGAGTTTCTTCGCGAACCGGGTGAAGTGAGGATGATTTGGAGGTGGTGGTGGGGGTGGTGGTGGTTTGCTCGCCAGATCGGTGAAATCCGCGACAAGTCCACGAACAGCCGCCGGAATTACAGGAGTTCGGCGATGAACAGCGAAGCGATTCACGCGAACTCAACCAACCGAAGGCGTTTGTTCAGCGGATCGATGGAATAGGGAGTACACCGATCGAAGATCGGCGAATCTGATACTGGGTTGTTAGCGTAACAGAATTGGGAAGAGGAATTTGGACGAGCAGAGGAGGTCGGGGAGAGAGAAGATAGTTCACGGCAGCGGAGGAATGATTAGAATTGAAATATATTTTACATCTTGATGCCTTTCTCGTGTTCTCTCCCATCTCTTATACAGCCGAGCACACGGTGGCGACTTGCCCGGCGGCGCAGCTGCCTTCTCCTAGAGGTCAAGCCCATTGCGGTCCGCTTGTGCGAATGTTTGGACGACGAGTCCGCGTCTTTGGGCTCCCTCATCCGTCGGCCCGTGGTGGACGGCCCGGCTTCAGGAGTTGTAGTCGACATACCGGCCGTGGCCGAGGTACTAACATGCGGGCGGCGCCGGCTGCATGGCGCTCTCTCTCCAACAAGGCCGCCAACGGCCAGCAGCTCATCGCCGACGTGCACCTCCGCCCGACGATCGTGGGTCATGAAGACATGTGTGGGCGTGGCGCCCGCCGGGCGGTGGCGGCGTTTCGTCGCTTCGGGCCCAACATCATGATGACGCCCGGAGATCCCGAAGCCGGACATGATCTCATCGAGGTGAACAAAAACATCCTGGTGGTGTGGACGGGCAAGGCCAGGCCGACGGGCCTTGCCGCCAACACCCGGCCCGGCACGTGGGCTTCAACATCATCAGGGCACGTCTATGTCGTGCCCGCACGTGAGCGGGCCGGGCGGCGCCTGCCCGGGAACGTGCACAGCTCTGCTGGTGTGCGCCGACGCTGATGACCATAGCCTACCCGGCTACCCCAAGCATCCGGCGGCGGGTCGCCCTGCTGGACTTGCGAATGCAACGACGGGCGGGGACAGCCACGCCCTGCGACTACGCCGCCGTGCGGCCCGTGGCGACCTGCATGGCGGGCGCCATTGTCTCCGTCGTCGTGCTGCTCGTCGCGGCGTCGGCTCTCGCTATTCCTGCTGTCGCCACCGTGCCAAGGGGAACACTGGGCGAATGGAACGCCGCGAAGCCGGGCGGAAGCTGGCCATCGGCGGGCATTGGCACCTAACGATGGCCGGACGCGCTCCGCGCTGGGCCGGTCGCGTTCGTCAACCTCCGTGCCGCCAAGCCGCACAAGTTCTAGAACGGGAGATGTATGTGTGCTCTCGCCGGCTGCCGTGTTCGTGGCAAGGTACCATCTTCTGCAGAGCGCGGCGTCGGTGGTGAAGCCGTGAAGGAGAAGACGCTTGAGATGGGCATGGAGACGTTGGAGAGTCGGCGGCCAAGGACACCGAGGAGGCCTTGGAGAAGACCACTGAGGTCAAGGAAGGTCTAGCTGTCGCGCTTGCCGTCGTCGTGACGCCCGATTTAGAACTCTATAAGCAGAACTTATTCGTTTTTCCCCTTTTACTACTAATATAAAGCTTGGCGAATCCAAGTAAATGTGGGGGAAAGTTTAAACCATGGTGCAATATATGACACTGTGCTTTCAGCAATACCCCAAGTCAGCATCTATGCCCCTAAATGAGGATTTAGAGAGTGGTAGGTATATGATTAGAGGAGAGATAATGATACGTTTTTTATTTGTACAAACTAGAACCTACCGCTACTTAGGATCCTATGCAATGAGTATCGAACTTAAACAATATGGGACTCACCTTGAGTCCTTATGGATGTTAAACACTCCAAATGTCTTAAGATCAGTCTTGGAAATATTCTTAGCCTAGTTTTAGTGGAGACATGTTCCACGACGTTCTCATGCGATGAGCCGCGCGATTGGGAACCGTGCAACCTTTTTTCCTCCTCGCTTGTGCCATCTCAACCTAAACGAACTCGTTCATGCACTCCTGTACCTGATACACCCCTCCTGTGCCACCCCTCCCTCGCGCTTCCACGATCGACGATCTGCAGCTCCCACCACCTTGCCGTACCACCCACCTCCTATGGCCATCACCTAGACCTCGTCCACCCCTAATTACAGGGTTGTTGGCGACCAATATGCCATGACAACCCCGTTGCCGGTCAGGTCCTGTGACCATCTCGGTCCCTACCAACAACATGTCACGGTCGCTGCATTGTCCGTGTTCCATATGGCCTGTTCAAGACTTTCATGTGTTGAAAACAATATAGACAAAATTCATCGTCACAAAACTTATTTCATCCCATGAAATTTTTATTATATTTTTTCATCTTCATTTATACTTATACCATGTGGGCTTCATTATTTTTACGGTCATAACTTTTTATTGAGTTTCCCCAAACAAAAGTTTTGCCCCTGCCACGTTGAATTTTTGGATATCAATTAGGAGTGTTAAACATAAGATAATTACAAAACTAATTACATAGAATTATATTAATTTATAAGATAAGTCTAATTAGTCTATAATTTAATAATATGGTACTACAGTAAATATTTGATAGATTAATTAGGCTTAATAGATTTATCTTGTTAATTACTCTACTTCTATGCAATTAGTTTCATAATTTACTCATGTTTAATTATTATAGTTAGCATCCTGACATGACATGGGCGCCAAAACTTTTCCCTACATCAAAAACACCCCACGTGGGCTTATTGTAATCATTCACGTTACAGTACGGTCTCAGGCGTTAGCCAATGAGGTGCAAACCCATCTACTTGTTACACGTGCCAAATTTACTAAATCAGCGATCAGTGCTTAATCACTTCGATAGTACGTTGACAATAATTGAAGAAAAAAGACCTGTGACCATACGCTGACTCAGACGTTTTCCCGTGTGGCGGAAATCATGTAAACAGTGTACGTGAGCAGTTCCTAACTACAGTAGCATTACTAGTTGGAACGAAGCAACAGTAGTTGTACGCCATGGCGGTCGATCCCTCCGCCGTGCGCTGCTCGTGCTGCTGCCGCTGCTGGCGGTTCACGCGCCCGGCGCGACGGCGCGCGCCCGCGACCTGCAGCTGGAGATGGTGACCGCGTCCACGTCCACGCCGCGCGCGGTGGCGTCGTCGTGCGCGAGCTGGCGGCTCGGGGTGGAGACGAACAACATCCGGGACTGGTACAGCATCCCCGCGGAGTGCCGGCGCTACGTCAGCGACTACATGTTCGGCGACCTGTTCAGGGAGGACTGCGCGGTGGTGGCACGCGAGGCCGCCGCCTACGCCGAGGCGCTCGAGCTCGCCGGCGACGGGAAGGAGGTGTGGGTGTTCGACGTCGACGACACCACCCTCACCAACCTCCCCTACTACGCCGACACCGGGTTCGGGTACGTGTGCTTGTTTGCAATATATTGCAGTGAGTGAACGAAGCGACGGCATGATCGATCGATGACGAGGGCGAGCTTGTGCAGGGCTGAGCCGTACAACGCCACCTACTTCGACGAGTACGTGGCGAACGCGACGGCGCCGGCGCTGCCGGAGGTGCTGGAGCTGTACGAGAAGCTGCTGTCGCTGGGCATCAAGGTGGTGTTCGTCACCGGCAGGCATGACTACGAGGAGGAGGCCACCATCAAGAACCTCCGCAGCGCCGGCTACCACACCTGGGAGAAGCTTGTGCTCAAGTACGTAGTACCATGGTTTTTCTTACTGATCGGTAACCGCCCGGTTTGGCCGGGTTACCGACCTTACCGGTGCGGACCGGTTCGGTTCTCGACCGGTTCAAACCGGTGGGTTTTTAAAATTTGAAATTTGAATTTGAAAAAAAAAAAATTCTAGAAAAAAATTCCTAAAAATAGTTCATGATTTATAGAATCCAATGGTGTCAAAATTTTTCAAATTTAAATTCGTTTAGTATTTATTTAGACGTTTAGAAGTTTGAAAAAAAAGAAAAAAAAAAAAAGAGGCCCATTAAGGCCCATTAAATCATGAAGGTCGAAAAAATATACTAAACGCACTCAAATTTGAAAAATTTTGACATCATTGATTCTATAAATCATGAAGTATTTTTAAAAAATTTTTCTAGCATTTTTTTAAAACATTTTTCATTTTTCATTTGAAAAAATTTTGACATCATGGATTACCGACAGGTAAACCGCTCTAACCGGTCAGTAACCGGTCCTAACCGGCCGGTTTACCGGACCAAACCGTTTGAACTGCGGCATCCCCAAATTTTAAATTTGAAATTTGAATTCGTCCGGTTTAAACCCGTAATCAAACGAGAACCGTCCGGTTACCATTTCGCCCGCCCGGCGGTTTCTTTGCCCCTGATCGGTAAGAAAAACCTTGCGTAGTACACATTTAACAGCCGCATAACGCATATCCCAATGAATTCGTTCTGCAATATCCTAACTCCCTAGTCCCTACGCCTCTGGTCCTCTTGTTATTATCATTTTTTAAAAAAAAAAAAATAGCTTTTTGTTCCCCGCTATGTCCACTTGGGCCATGCTCAATCTTCTGGTGAGCCTTCGTGGGCCCAAAGGCGTGCGAGGCCGCAAACACACGCCCTGGCCCTGGGCAAACTACGCTCGGCCCTGTGTCACCATCACCTTGTGTTTGTGCCTTGCAGGCCGTCGTCGTCCCTGTTGGGTTCGTCGGTGGTGCCGTACAAGTCCGACGAGCGGCAGAAGCTGGTGGACGCCGGGTACCGCATCGTGGGCAACATGGGCGACCAGTGGAGCGACCTCGTCGGCGCGCCGGAGGGCGACCGCACCTTCAAGGTGCCCGACCCCATGTACTACGTCGGCTGAATCTGATCGCCCTTGTACTTCCACAACTATGAACGGTTCCTATTTACTACGTACAGTACGTAAAATAAAATCGTGAGCACCTGTGTGCTAATAATAGCTTGCACGAACGAAATTCATGGTCATGAGGTCGATGCACGGAGCTTGTGTATTGTTATGTGTCTTGTGGTGATTCTACTGTCGATCGACCAAACCGTTGGGAATGCAGAACACTGTTCGTGCTAATTCATCCTGAGTGAAATTAATTATGTTTTTAAGGAATGTGCCTACTCATTTGACCGACAGAGGAGTTTTAGGCCCGGCGCTGTGGCAGGCAGGCAAAACAAAGAAAGGTACACTAGTATGTATTATCTCCTTGGTAATAGCCGCTCTAGCAGGTTTTTTGCTTGGGATAATTAGTGTCCAAGTTCCGGCGTTTTCTTCCCGTATTCCCAACGAGTAAGAGATGATGGAACAGTCCATGATGTTCAAAGGACCCTTCAGGTTTCTGTGTTTCTAATTTTTCCATAAGACTTTGAGAGCGAATGATCAAAATTTTTTAGCACTTTCGTCCGGATTATGTTAGTGATGGAATATTTTATATAAAAAACATATATCTTTTCATATGAAGTCAGACAGAGATAACATTTATATCAAAATTATATTATAGGGTTAAAAAAGATCTAAATTTTATAGCTGACAACTTTTTAATTTAATATGGTTTAAATGTCCAAATATTCAATATAAGTTCTCATATCGGATTTGGGAAGGTTGATAACGTTGAATGGACACAAATTCAGCATTAAAGTTATAGTACTTTACTAGATCTACAACTCTAGCAACGGTTGGCAATGAGATTAAAAAAAAAAAAAATTGTAAACTGATAACAATGAGGGAAGTGTATAATTTTTTATGAAAATGAAGGGAATTTTATAGATTTGAGTTGCAATGAGGAAATTTTTCTGATAAATTTCTTCCCCACCCACTTGGCCCCATGGTCAATTCAACTCTTCCCACGCCACCTCTCCACCCACAGTCCCAAGACGGTGCCTCCAGCCCTCCTCCACCACGGGCTCCCCTGCATAATCGTATTCCCACCCTCCTCCGCAACTACGGACTCGGCATTGTCCTCCGGTGCCAACTGCCCAGCAATCGGGCTAGAAGATCGCCGAGCGGACGGTGGGAATCGCGGTCTAGAATGAGTCGGAGTCGTCTTGTTGTTGCGCCCCTTTGGCCCTTCTTTTTTCTCCTCTTGTAAATTCTATGGGAGTATAAATATAGGTTGCGCCCCCTTCTAGGTTTATACATCAATAGACCGGTACAAATAATCTCGATTTACCTAAATCAAATCTAGATCTATCTAATGGAAGACGTCGGCGAAGAAGATTACAACCCCCAAATATTAGCTCAAGTCATCCCCCAGCCAGCGGTGGCGAAAGAAGACGAAGGATTTCACACCCATGAGAAAGAGTAGGGCTTGTAACACCCCGGTGTTACGTTAACCTAAACCCGCCATGTCATCATAAGCATTGCATAAGCATTCATAATTAGAGAACCCTGGTATGTGTAACTAAAATAAGTTTACAAAAGTTCTAGGGTTTGTTTGATCTCCTTTACATCACATGTGTATGTGTATATCACCAAACTTCACTCACAACTTTACTTTGGTTTATAAAAGCAATTAATTAAAACCAACCTTGATGCTTGCAAGTGTTTGGCTAACCCTAACTCCCATCTCAAACATGTTTTACAAGTCAATGATGCAAAAGAAAGAATCAAAATTGAAATGGGAATTCAAATTCTAACCCTAGCTAGAAATGGCTAAGTGTTGGGTTTGAACATCATTTTCAATTTTGAGGAGCTAACCATAATTAATTTTCTAAATAAAGTTTGCCAAACTTTGGTACCAATTCGAAGTATGAAGTTTGTACTTTGAAAGTGTGCCGTTGGTTGGGTTTGAAAAGTTCCACAACATCATTAATTAATTGCCCAAAGTTTGAATTTGAAATTCCTTTTCAAAACTAAAAATTTAAAAAGCTTTTACCCCTTTTTCAATTTCACCTCAAAATATTCAAAATTTTGGAAAACTTCCAAAATACAGTTTGTACATCTCTTTGAGCTCTACAACTTTGGTATATAAAGTTTTTCAAGTTTTTGAATAAAATTTGAAGTAATTTCAAAAGTTGTTTGAATTGAAATTGCCCCTTTTGAGTTTTAAACTCTAATTCAAAAAATTATTTATTTTCATGAAAAACTTCCTAAATGAAATTGTAGATCTTGAGAAATGGAACAACTTTTATTTTTGGAGATTTTCATCTTTTTTATTTAAATTTTGAAAGTAATTTTGAATCCCAAAAGATAGGGTTTTGCCCCCCTTTTCAAATTTGAATTTCAAATTCAAAAAACTAGTTTGATTCTGACCAGACTCCTTTAATCAAAGTTGTAGAGCATGAAAAGTTGCACAATTGATATTTTGAGAGATTTTTGTGTACAGTACAATTTTTGAAACTAATTTCGAAAATGGAAACAAATAGGTGTCCCCGCTACAGTGTTGTTGGGGGGGGGGCATGCCGGCTTCGCGAGAGCACCCATGCCGGCCGGTTGACCGCCGCCGCCGTGGCTGCTCTCGCGCATTCCCACCTTTCCCGCGCCGCCAACCAGCTCGTCGTCGTCACGAAGACTCCAGCCACCTGTCGAGCACCCCTCGGGCCTATAAAAGCCACCCACCGGCCGTCGGCATCCCTTTTCTTTCTTCTTGCTCACCGCCGGCCGCCGCCGTTCTCTTGCCCAATTCAAGCACCACACACCACCACCGTCCAATTGCCGTTGCAATCCTGTCCGCCACTCCCTTGCGCACCTTCTGAGCTAAGAAGTGCAAGCTACAATCATCTGAGTCGCCCCCACGTCATCATCTTCTTCCGTTCCGGTCAACCACCGCCACCGCTGTAAGCCGCCACCGTGTATCCTCCTCCAGCCTTGCTTTGAATTGTTTTCGCGTCGCATCGAGTCCGCCTGAGGTTGCTGGTCACTTCGGTGTGCCTAGCGCCACCGGAGAGGCTCCGGTGAGCTCGGCCGTGGTTCACCGCCGGCCGTCGAGCCGCCGGGGTTCTCGGTGTGCACGCTCCGGTGGAGGAGAGGGGTCGTATGATAGCTTGTTGAGGTCGGAGTGATGCGTAGAGTCTGTTGGTGCAATCGGTTTTCTCGGAGGAGCGTCACCGGCGAAGGTCATCGTGCCCGTGTTTGCTATCGTGCCTCGTCGGAAGAAAGAGAGGAAGGAACCGACAGCGGGGCCGTCTGGCTGTAGAGAGAGAGAGAAGAGCAGAGCAGCTGGCACGCGCACGAATGTGGGCCGTGCGGGCCGCGGCGGGCCGGCCCCTGGCTGCACAAGTGAGCCCGCGAAGGAAGGGTTTTTGGTTTTCCTTTTCCAATTAAATTTCCAAATCATTTTGTTTTCATCTTTTGTATTAATTTTATTTGGGCAAATAAAAATGCAACAAAAAAATATGTGTGTGTTCCTTGTAATATGCTCTGTCCAGGAAAAATACTAACCCTGGTTTTCCAATAAAATTTAATTGTGATATAATTTACTCTTTTATTTAATAAATGCAACTTCCATGATTTTTAATAATTAAAATATAAATCCAAAAATCATGAAATTTGTTTTGTGTGCTAATTAGGTGATGATGATCTTAATTATGAAGTTTGATCATGTTTTGACAAATGTTTGTATTATGCTTAATTAATACCTTAATTAATTAATGTTTAATTAGTTAATTCCTCGATTAATTAGGGTTTAATTAATCTCTGATTAGCAAGTTAATTAGTGGCTTTCAACGACTGTAAAAATGGTTAATAAATTAGTAGTCAACCTTAATCACCGTTAGGGTTGCTTGATTTTGGGATTGAATGATGACCCTAGGTCATTAACCCTAATGACCTTCGGCATTTCATGTTGATTGCGTATCGTTAGTCCATCGTCGTCAATGCTAATTATACCTTCTTAGCATAACCATACTTGTGAAGGAAAGTTGTACTCAAGTTAATGAAGAGTTAAGTTATTTCATCCATGTTGCCCCGCATCATGCATCATGTCATGCATTTCATCATACTTAGCATACATCATTTCATGTACGCATAGTTCACGTGAGAGCAAAGGATCGCGATGGTCAAGCTCCAAAGAAGATTCGCTGTGATCCAACCCTGACAAGATGAATCCACGAAGAGTTTGATGTCAAGATTAACTGTTAACCTTCTCTGCAACGCAGGCAAGCCCCGGATACATTAAACCCTTTCTTGAATTTCGAAAGTTCTTTATAATTTTATGTTGATGATATGATGCATTAGGTGTAGGAGTTGAGTGATATCCTATCTTGATGCATTTACCGTACCTTGATATACTATCACTGAAACCTGTTTTGATTTGAAAATATTTAGTATATGCTTAGTCTTGTTGATAGCATAGGCTTTACAAATAAAATGCTTTCAAAAGTTGATCACAATATCCCCGTTGAGGGCAATTATGAAAACCCGATGTTGCTTATTGTTTATCCTTTACTTCGATCGGGTCAAGGGTACTCAATAAGAACATGATGATGAGTAAATTGAGACGCCCCGGTGGAGTGACTTGCATCGTGAAGGGCTAGTGCCCCGGTGTAGTGTCGCCCACTTGTGTCGGTTAAGGACCCGTCCGTTGTTTGGCTGGGATCATGAGGTTATTGGATAGTACTAGTCGCATGCTAATGGCAAGAAGCTCCACTTGGACTATTCGTTACTAGAACGGACAAGAAGGCGTGTACCCATCCTACGATGCGCACTCGCCGAAGTGACCGAGCGGCCGTAGAGAGGTGGAGTATTGTACTTTTTCGGTGTGGAGAAATCCGGCGTTGAGTTGATGTACGTAAGATGGTCGGGTCATGCATACATCGTGGTGGCTAGGAAGCCCCCGCCCGGTATATAAGCGATTCGAATCGTCGGTGCTCCACGATATGGGAGACTTGATCCGAGTCCCGGCATCGTAGTAATGAGGAAAGTTGCCGAGGATGGAAAAGTTTTGGAAATTGAGATCTTGTTTGACAAGTGTTTGCTCTAGACTAGGATAACCTAGATGGATAGCTTAATGCTTAATGAAAATATCGAGATAAGAATGAATAGTAAGGATCAACATTAGTCGCTTTTCCAAAAGGTGTCTTTGATTCTTGCTAAAGCCTTACCTTGATTCCTATCAACCAAAGATTCTCGAGTCTTCTCCCCTCTTTTCCGTCGGGTAAGTCTTATGGAGTACTTTTTGTACTGTGGTTTGTTTGACCCCTTGCGTGTGTTGACTAGTGTCGCTGACTTTGGTCATACCAATTGGGCTTGGCATGATCGAATATCTTCCGTCTATAAAGTTCTTTTTCGCTTCCGCAAAACCCGCTTAAGTTTTGTTTAATCAAACTCGATCAAGTGTTGTTATTTCTTTTGTAAAACCTTCCGCTACTGCTATATTTTTGTATAAATAGTTGTAATACCGCAAGTTCTTTGTAAGAAGTGGATCCCGGAGGATCGTGGTGTCATCGGGGGTTTCACCCGACGTAACATTCCCGAAGTTATGTGGTACACAAGTATGGCCGACAGAGGTCTTAGGGACAATGTCGGTGCTTGTGGGCCATATAATTTGGAAGGTTACGCCACGTGGCTGCCATGGTGTTTATTAGGGCAGTGATCAACGACACAAAAGAATACACGGCCATGACCCAAAAGGAGGAGGAGAAGCAGCATTAAGCCCGAACAGGGGAAGATTGACAAGTATGATCCCGACACATGGAAATCATGAAACGCTATGCCGAGTCGCCAAGAAGCACCCGCCAATGACGGATTCGTCCCCATGATGGGGAGTACCTCAAACTCATTGAGGACGCGGACTAGATCAATGCGATCGAGAGGAAACCTACTTAATACTATTATATTATATTCCTATTTATGTGTTTTTGGCTTGTTTACGTTGTTTAGCTAAATATATGTGTGCTTAATTTTTTTGTGTTCGTGTTTCTGATTGTTTTTCATGTTTCCTCTGTTTGAGTTTTCACGATAGTTGGCTAAGTCTGTACAACTGACAGAACCTGTAGCCTTTACGACTAAATGTTACAGCGTTAATCTTGAGTACGCTGGTAATGTGGTTGGATTGATGTTAACTCAATCTCCATCTAAAAGGAAGGTCCATTATGAAGAAAACTTTGCTATTGTCCATAGTTCAGGGTTCAGACATGCCATCTCCTAACTAGATTTTTTAGGAATCTTTCTAAATAGGCTTATGCCAGATTTCATCAGGCCTATAGGTCACATTTGATTCCTATTTGGCAGTGAGCCGCTGTGTCAAGCTCAATATACTAATATACTCCATGGTTTCTAAATTATAATTCATTTGAACTTTTTCTCACGGAGAGTTAAATCATTTCAAGTTTAACCAGAATAATATTAAGAATTATAAAAATTTATGATATCAAATAGATATAAGAATCTAACAATACTTAGTTGGTGTGTCATAAGTGTTATTATTATTCTATTATATAATTTTAGTCAAATTTGACATGCTTTAACTCTCTAAAAAAATTGTAATGACTTATAATTTTGATGGAGTAGAAGCTAAATGTCTTGTTGATGCATTTCTTTGCAATACGTTTTATAGATAGCCAACTCTCCCAACGATCTTGTATAGAAGCCCGTAGAAAACAAAAATCACAAAAGAGTCCCTAGGCACCGTGCACATGAACCTTATCGGCAAACTCCACCTCCGTCCATCTCTAACACTAGGAACACCACCACCACCCAAATTTGGAGGAGCTCCGTCATATAGAAGCTTTGAAATGAACCATAATAGACACCAACACCGAGGCTAGGTTGATATCATTTTTGAAGGAGCACTAGCCAAGGACACACCTCGAGCTCCACCGACCAATGGAATGAAGCCCATCGTTGACTCACACCCTAGAAAGCTCGAGCTTGATCCACACTCGAGTCGCCTACATTGCCCATAGCTGCACCCCTTGATGAAGTGCGTTGTTGGCACCGCCGCCTCCCCAGCGATGAAACGACAGGTTTAGGGGACGACTCTGCCCAGAGCCGATGAAGCCGACTCCACCTCCACGCAATCATCGCCGGCACTAGAGTAGAATGCTATAGAGACAAGAGAGAACACGAGAGGACCTTAATCCTTGACATCACCGCCGCCATCTCCTCTCGATGTCGCCGTAAAACCTAAACCTAGATCCACTAGGACCTACACCTCCGACCGCAACCTTAGTTTTGTAGCGGGTGCGTCAAGCCGTGTTGGCATATCATGCCGAGGGGGGCTAAACACCGACGTTTGGGCCGGGCATGCACGAGCCAGCAGGGGTTAGGTTGTGCTCAGGCCGATTTAAAACACCTTGCCATGGGTCATGCCGATGGTCGCGGCCTAAGATTGACTCCAACAATAAGATGCAAAATAGGCGACCTATACCTGTTATGCGTCTCGCTAACAGGAAAAGGTCACGGACCCAAATTTCACCACCTCCAATAGAGCCCGAGCGCAAGACCCAAATCCCGCCGGCCGCCTCCCTCCCGTTGGGCGCCATCTCTTCTCCAATTCGACACCGCCTGCGCATGCGGCTCCACCCATGGCGGCCTCACACGCTCCTTCCCAACCCGAAGACGAGGGCGCGAGCCTCGGCCAGCACGGTGGGCCCGCCTGGCGGCGTCCATGCGGCTAGCGGCGGCGTCCTTGGAGCCGTTGAAGAAGCCGGCCGGCGCCGGATCTCGCCGGGTTGCCGGCCGCCATGTGCGAGAGTGAAAGCGCAAAGGGCATAGGGCATGCCCTAGCCGGCCGGGAGCCAACCGGCCCCGCCACGAGGTCTCCAGTGAGACCTGTCGCGGACTCCCCTCGGTGCGCCCCTTTCTCCGATTCCCCCGCTCCTCACCTCGCCGGTGGCCTCCTCGCCAGCGCCAAGGTCATGGGCGGCGCCGCCCGCCGATTTGCGATGGGCAATGGAGGCAGCGTCGGCCGGTGGGCCCACCTCAACGCCTTTGGAAAGTTTGCGTCGTGTCTCTAGAAGACGTAGTTTTTGCGGTCCGAGGCGTTCGTATGCAAAATGCATCTCTCGTTTGGGTGTTCTGTTGAAGCCGGTTTTTTCTTGCTACACAAAACACTGTGCATGGTGCAGTTTGCGTTGGGGTAGCCTTATGGGTGGCTTGTTGAAGTCAGTCTAATTGCCACACCTCCAAGACATGGCAGCGGGCGGTAGCACGGAAGCACCTTGCGGTTGTGCAAGTCCGTAGCACACAGGTCTACATAATATGGATAGCAACACATCACATGGCGAGCGAGAGCGAGGAGTCCGCGGCGCCCTGGCGCCCTGCACGGCCGGCCCATACGCCGCTCGCTGTGCAGTGTGCTGTATTGGCAGTTAGCTGCGTCCAACCACTTCCGTGCCCCGCATTCATGGCGCCATTAACACATCTTCCGAGATCCATTTCTTCCCAGCTGCTGTCTCCTCTTCCTCTCTCTCTCTCTCCTGTCTCACATCGCAAGCCGCTGCCATCCAGGCAGGCATGCTCTAAAGAGAAGAAAAGAGGCTTGACATCATCACCATGACCATTGTTCGATAGTTCGTCAACCAAAAGCTTCACAGCGATGCCTGCCTGTCGACAATCACTTGCGTTGCAGGCGTGTATTGCAGCTGGCCTGATGGCCTCCCAGTTCGTCAGCGGCAGTACGCAGTCATGGACCTATGGACGAGCAATAATGCGCCAAAGTGTTGATTAACTTAAAACAACATACACAATGGCAAGATTTACCAGCCAAGAACCAACCAATATTCACCCATTACCATCGATCGATGTGTACGTTGTTACGCCAAGGCGATCGCGGCTATGACCATCCGCACCGGGCACTGGAAAGCATGCCGGTAAAGCATTTACCGTTTGCCACGGAGGATGGGAGCGCCGCAGCGGGGAACGCCATCGGCCGGTACGCGCGCTCGACGGTATTCCCAGCGGGATACCGAGCGCACGGTATGTGCCTCCGTGGCGCGGGGCCCGCCTGCCGCCTGCCGCGCCGAGAGGGAGACCGGGGAGAGAGGATGGCCGCGCCGCCAGGGCCGAGGGCGCGGGGCGGGCGGCGCGGGGCATGGACGGCGAGGGCGGAGGCAGAGCTCGCAGCCCGGCAGCCGGCGGCCCCGCGCGGCTCCCCCCACGGCGGAGGCGGGAGCTCGCGGCCCGGCAGCCGGCGGCCCCGCTGGCTCCCCCCCACGGCGGAGGCCGAGCTCGCGGCCCCGCAGCCGGTGGTGGCTCGCGCGGGGCTCCCCGCGGCGGAGGCCGAGTTCGCGGCCCTCGCGCTGGTTCGCCTGCAGCGGAGGCGGGAGCGCGCGCCCCTGCGCGCGGGCTCGACCGCGCCGGAGCCGGGAGAGGAGGGGGAGGGGAAAGAGAGGAGGACGACGACGCCGGCCACCTCCACCGCACGATCTCCATGGCCGCCGTCCCCGCGCGAGCAGAGGAGCCGGAGCGCGAAAGGAGGGGCCTGCGCCGCGGAAAGGGAGGGCCTGCGCCGCCGCGCCGCGCGAGCCTGCGCCGCCGTGCCGCCGCGAGCTCCGCGCCTCCGCGCCGAGGCTCGCCCGCTCCGCTCCGAGCGGAGGGAGCAGGAGAGGGATGCCGCGCCGTCGAGCAGAAGAGGGAGGAGAGGGAGCGGGGAGTGGGCGAGGTGGGGGAGACCGGCGCACAAGTGCGGAGAGAAAAGGGTGGGGAGAGGAGGGAGTGACATGGGCCCACGAGTGGGTAGTTGGGATAGAGATAGATATGAAAGATGAATCTGAGAAGAAGTGTGTACAAAGCAAAAGAATCTTAATCTTACGACTGCGACGGATAGAGGTTAAATTTAGAGTGCGATGAGTGCGGATAGTCTAATTGCATGCCCCCAAAAGAAAAAAAAAAACCAAAGCAAGTGCCTCGGGCAGATCACGGCACGGTGACGGTGACCACGCCTCCGGCGGCGGCGCCTGGGAGGCCGAACGGCAGGCCTCCGACGCCGACGCCGACACCGACGCCAATAGTGACGCCTGCCGCGGCGCCGCCGCACCCGGCAGGGCGCGCCCCGGGGATGCGGAGGCAGCTGAGTCCGCCTTCCCCCGGGAACCCGTCGCACTCGGGCTGCGGCCGCTGCATGTCCCGGCCGGGCACGCAGTTGCCCACGAAGTCGAACACGCCGCGGCTGCCGAGCTGCCGGTCGCACCGCTGGCTGATCCCGGAGAAGAAGTTGAAGGACACGGAGAGGTTGGTGATCCGGCGCAGGTCGCACAGCAGGTCCGGGAGCTCGCCGGTGAGCTGGTTGTGCGCGAGGTTGAGCACCTCGATGCCCGACAGGCAGGAGAGCGTGCCGGGGAGGTGGCCTGACAGCGCGTTGTAGCTCAGGTCCAGCACCTGGATGCTGGGGAGGAAGCCCAGCGCCTCGGGGACGCAGCCGGTGAGGTTGTTGTTGAGGAACAGCACCTCGCGGACCCCGCCGCCGGCGTACGCCGCCGTCGGGACGGCGCCGGTGAAGCGGTTGTTGGCCAGCGTGATGACCGTGGCCGGCGACGCCCACAGCGTGTCCGGGATCTCGCCCTCGAACTGGTTGTTGTTGAGGAACACGGCGTCTAGGTCCTTGGCGAACACCTCCGGCGGCAGCTCCCCGGAGAAGGCGTTGAAGCGGAGGTCGAGGTACACCAGCGACGGGATCAGCAGCGTGGACGCCGGGAACGGGCCGGAGAAGAGGTTGTTGCTGAGGTCCAGCTCCGTGAGGTACCGCAGGTCGCGGAGCGCGTCGGGGACGGCGCCGCCGAGGCGGTTGCTGTTGAGGTGCAGGAAGGTGAGGTGCGCGAGGAGGGGACACCGCGTCGGGGAGCGTGCCCCTGAGGTTGGCGCGGTTCAGGTCGATGCCGGCCACCACCGTGGCCGCGGCGCCGGCGGTCGCGGCGCCGTCGGGCGGCGCGGAGCAGTAGACGCCCGTGTAGGCGCACACATTGGCGCCCTGCCACGACGCCAGCGCGCCCCTGGGGTCTCGGTGACCGCCGCCTTCAGCGCCTGCAGCGCCGCGTACTCCTGGCTCCGCGGGCTCGATGCGGCGGCGGCGGCGGCGCCGCCAGGGCTAGGAGGCGGCGGGGACGGCGAGCCGTTGATCCAGGAGGCAATGGCGGGGCCTAGGCCGAGCTGGGAGGTCCAGGCGGGGGTCAGCAGCAGCAGGAACACGGCGGCGGCGACACGGGCGGGGAAAGGTGGCCGCCGCCTGGTCATGGCTACGGCTACCTGTGAGCTGGACCTTAACCTCTTTTTGGCCGTGAGATCTGCTGTGCACTGAATGATGAGTGATTCTTGTGGGACGGTGGGGGAGGGAGTGGGCGGAGGAGAGATGATCAGCTCAGCTCGACGACCTCCTCTCTCTTGCGGTTTGCTTCAGCTGGAAGTGGATGTGACGGGTCATGGCCTGGGTGTCGGACTGCCTGAGATCGCGTTCGTTCAGCATTGACAGCATTGCGTGTGTGTCCTGTTACTCATGTGACGTACTCTACTACTGTAGTTAAGGTACTAGTAGGGCTGTAATAAGCCTGCAACTCCCCGGTGTAAAACCTGCAAGTGCATGAACACGGGATAACGGAACGGTTAATCTAATCATACTCCTACTGTAATTCATAAAACAGAGCATATGGTGAAGGTTCAAGAGCAAATAGTTTACACTTTCGGATAGAAAGAGCTTAAATTTTCTTTTTAGGGAATTACGTACGTAACCTGACTGTTTTCGACAATGTGAAGGTGTCAATTCTGGACTCAAGAAGGCTGACCGACCCTGTGTGGCCCGACAAGCTCCAGCGTCACGGCGTGATCGTTTTGGACCTGAAGTACGTGACGACACAAGCATTTTGTTCATTCACCATTGGCAGAAAGACGAGAACGCATCTACTACGTACAAAGCTATGGATGCTAATGTTGGAAAAAGCACACACTAGTTTCCATGTATTGCATGGCGACTATTTTTTTCCCCTTCTTTTCCTCTTTTGATGATTGGGATCGGATGGCATGCAGACGTTGGCTGGCGTTCTATCTCAACATCCTCGAAAGCTACCAGAAAGTCCTGCAAGAATCACGCGATATCTTATTTCTTATCATGAGGCTCACCTGATCGTTGTTATTACCCAAGTGAGAATCGACCTGCGTCTCTCGTGCCTCGCTCGTGGTGTAAGCTTCGATCTTTTGGCTTGACGGTGGAAAGAACCAGATCAAACATAGGGTGTTTGACGGCATTATTTTAATTTCTCACCTATAATCGAAGCAAAACATGCGCTAAGACTCCTTTTAGCATGACCCAACACTTGATCATTCTAGTTAGTTGTTGCATATAATGCATAGACATGCATCTGAGCTTCTCGGTAATAGCAAATTTATGTGTTATATTAGATTATTTCTCATAATAGCATAAGTGTATAATTTAGATTAATTTCAGTGGCTTACTTTTTTAATAATATTTGTAATTAATTTAGACAAAGATTTAGGAGTTACTTTGTCGTATTTTTTATAATGGTACATAATATTAGAGGTGGATAACTTTTAAAATAAACATAATAGGTCAAATGGCTTTTGTTGTTGATAGAGATTAGAGCTTTGGCTTTTCAAGTTTTATGAGAATTTATATAGTTTATATACCTTTTTTCCTAAAGCACCGCAAGTGGACTAAGCTGAATAATACGTATCATTTGTGCAACTTGATGAACAACCTAACTCTTTTAAACGGGATCTTTTACAAAGAAAGTAGTGTTTACAATTCAATCTTAGTTTAAATTTTTAGCAAATCAAATTGCAAGGTCTCTTAACAAGGTTTTGTGGAAGTTGATGTTACCTGTTAAAATTAGGATCTTTTCTTGATTCTTAGTAAAAAGTGTTATCTTAACAAAAGGCAATCTTCTAAAGCGGGATTGGAAAGGTGATGATCTTCGTTGCTTTTTTATAACAACAAGGGACTATTCAACACCTATTTTTTTGATTGTCATGTTAAAACATTTGTTTGGAGGATTGTCCGGAGTTGCATTTAGTTTACAGCCTCTAAAGGACTTATTAGATTTTTGTGGGTCTTGGGTTGAACAAGCACATACTAATTTGGTTCTCTAATTTGGCCAGGGGCAACTGCTATTTTCTAGTCTATTCGGCTGACCAGAAATAACACGATGTTTAACAAAAAACATATTCCTATTTAATGTAGTGTTTAGAGCCACATCCTGGGTGTGTTTCTGGTCAATTTTTTTATAAGGAGCATAACAAAACAATAAGGAACGAGGCTTGTCTTTTGCTAGAGACTATAGCAATAGAGATATTTGTAAGGTGGTCTTGTAATAAGCTTAGGCTGGTGACATAAAGTCACGATAAGACAAGTTCTGGTTGATTCTTCGTGAAAGAAAAATAATGTTCGAACGGCTGGTAATAAGTCCGCTTATAAGACAAATGACAGGGCGAGTATTCAGTACATCAGTGAGTGTCTCAAAATCGTTTTCATTTTTTTGTGTCTTTAGTAGGAAAGAGGCTATATACCTACAATGATGAATGGTTGGGTCCCAAACAGGTCTGAATAATATTATAAGATGTGGATTTCCATTATTGATTACTGATCTGATCCGGGACCGTAAAACGGTATGTAGTACATAGCTTTTGGGCGTTCAATTGAATCAACTCCGAATTGGTGCTATTTATGATCAGTCCTAAGAAATTTACTGATTTGCGATACTGCAAGCACACGGTTCGCAGGTGTGTGAGAGAGAAGGATCCCTTGGGAACAGTACAAAAATGAAGTGACCATCCTCTGTGTTTCTTAACATCTACCCGCCTCTGACCCTCATCACACACATCGCGTTAATTGGATTTTCCTGAAGCGCGCGTAGTCGACAGCCCACCGTACTTGAACTGTGCGTGTGGGCCCCGCTGAATAATTGACTTTGCTAAATGATAACTCTGTTTTTTGAAGGTTCCGTTTGGTAAGGCTCCTCACTAGCTCTAATTTTTTTGAAAAGTCCTAACAAACAATTTAGTAGGAGTTGTTTGGACGATTTGAAGCGGGATGAGCTATTTAGAGCCATTTTTTGATAGGAAATGGAAGAGACAGAGCTATGGAGCTATAAACTCCGTTCCTTTGAAATGACTCCGGCTCCTCATCAGAGTCCTCCAAAACACACCCAAGTCGACTTTTGCTAAATTCATACAACCACCAAGGAAGATTTTTCCTAGATTTCGGCACTTTCGGTTCTTTTTTTCTCGTATCACACAAAGATTAAATGTTTTATGTATAAATTTAGTGCCTATAATTAATCAAAATTGATTATCTTTAATCTCTTTATCTCTCTCACTATTTATCTAGTTATAATAATTTTCCTGATAACTATTTAGATACTCTATAATCCTTATCCAGTTCTAATGATTTTTCTAATTAATTATACTATGTAATCTCTATCTAGTTCAAATAACCTTTTCAATTACTTATTTGTGTTTTTATCCTTTGCATAGAACCTTTGTGGATTTTAAATTGTAATTAGTTAAAAACATAGCTCAAGTTATATCGGCTCTTGTCACACATCTTCTTTTGACACCATTAATTTATATTTTGTCTTTTTAACTTTTGATATTATTGGTTATTCAATTTTTTATCCACTTGTTAAGTTTAAACTCTAGTGCTCCTTGATTTTTTTTATTAAAAGCAGATTCAAAGTCTTAGACTCAAGTATTAGTTACTACAATCGCGTAAACAATCGTTTCAACCTGCACCAGGACACTCAAGATGACAAATTTTATCTATGCAAGACTTATATGTGTCATATATAGAAAACAGAGTTCTTGAAAATACATTAATAGTATTAAATAATCAAAATGCGTAAACTTAACCAAAGTAACAACTTTTAGACAATTATAATTTAAAATAACAATTATTAGTGGTATGTGATTACCAAAAAGATTGTTGGAAGATGAGGACAATGCTTGGGACTTGGAATCTGCACTCATCTGCATATATCAGGCATAAGATGCTTGGTTGTCGCTCAGCTTTTGTCATTGGACTGCTTGTCTGATGCATCCTCCAGGCCAAAAGGGAGACCAGAGAACATATATACTCTCTCAGTTTCTAAATTCTGTATTGCCTTGAAACAATTTTTTTTTTTTTTATGACTATACAAATTGATTTACTAGAGATGGGGAGAGTTCGTCTCTAGTAGAGTCTTCACCACAAAGCCATCATCAGCGTGTTGGTCTGAGACGGCATCCCAATTGGAGGCATTCATCCGCTTCATAATACAAATACAGATGGATGTGAGGATTCTAAGAGCACAAACAGATGTCAGAAACCGGCATTTTTTACCATGCATGCTAAAGCTCCATGCTCCGTGAATTATAAGGGGGGAAGCCTGAGTGAATATTTTCTTCCAGATTTTTGACTTGCACTGCGTGCAGTGCAGATACAACATTTTTCGCGAACGATTTCTCGGCCGTCTTCACGAGCCGCAGTTGACCTGTTGGCCTGTTGGGACTAGGGGAGAAGAGGAGATGCGCCTACACGAGCAGCAGTGCAGCCTGCACAGCCTGCGTCGGGCGTCGCCTGTCCACCATGCGTATCGCTGAAGATGCCATGGCATGCATTCCTGCCTACTGCTTCCTGCATCTGCATGTATCTGCAACCCTGGGGCTCCATGGGACGTGCCGGATGGAACAGAGGCCGGGACCTCTACTGCCGGCCTGCCGCCTGCTCAATTTCTTGCTAGTCTTTTTGAAGCTAGCGAAAAGGCAATGACTGATTGTACTACGGTAGTCCCCATCATGGCATCATCAGCCGTTCCTGGCCTGTCCTCGTAAAGGGACCTACTAGGTATACTCGAATATGGGCCATGAAACGTTTTGTGGGCCCATAACTCTACTTATAATCAAGCGGAAAAGTCTTTTTTTTTCTCTCTCAACTTTCGAAAAGTCTGTTTTTCTCTCTTGTTTTAACCAAAAAATAAGGGTCCCTCCTAACAATTAGGGCCCAAGAACGCAAAACTAGCCACACAAGAACAAAAACACGCCGCCGCCAAGGCCCAATAAGACTACACACTAACACCCCGAGCCCCACATTACTGAGGGACTTCAAGCAAACGCTAACTTTCCGCCCGGGTCCAAGCCTCCTTCATCAAAGCCCTGACGAGTTCTCGTTTTCTCGCCTCGCCCCGAGCCTCCCTCAGAGGCTCCTGACGGCGCCCATTTCTTCCGACACCCGCCCGAGCCTCTCGCCAGAGGCTGGGCGGCGCCCTTTTTCTCCGTCCCGACCGAGCCTCCGTTGAGGCCTCGGACGGCACTGACTCCGGCTCCGTCGCCCGAGGCTCCTCACAGGCCTCTCTGACAGACTAACACTCCGCCGCCCCGAGGCCTCCCCCGCACGGGCCGGACGAGCCCCGTCTTCTCCGCCCCGACCGAGCCCCGCGCTTAAGGCCCTGACGACAATGATCACCGGGCCAAAAGATCGACCATCGACTTGATGTATATCTACCGCCCGCCTTCCCACAAGGATCAAGCCAGCCGACGCTAGCCTCTCGGCAGGGGATGGGAGCCGGCCCACACCACTTCCCCTCAGACCTCACGCTCAGGCCACGGCCACGCATCCCTACGCACGGCCTGCCCGCCATCAGAGGGCGTCATGATGACTAACCCCGTGAACAGTGTCCCACTGAAGTCCTAACACGGAGCATGCCGCATCCCGGCAGTGAGCACTACGCGCCGCCCGCATTTGGCCAAGTTTTTCCGGCAAGGCCCTCGCCCATCGCGCACCTGTGCTTCTGCAGTCGGCAAAATGCACTAAGATGGCCCCAGACGCTATATCTTCTACGCTGGCCACGCCAGATACGACAACGACGCCAAGGCTGCCCTCGTGAGCCCGGACCGGAGGGCCAAAGCTACAAGAGGGCCACGGCACTGGCACGCCATCATGACGCCCACGCCGACCTCGCAGACAGACGCCCCTCCTTCGCCAAGAACCAGGAGCCGACTCCACCGAACGGCGCCCGCCATCGACAAGCGGGCGCCAGGTAAGACAAAACCGCCGCCTCACCCGGGGCCTCTAAGACAAGGAGAGGGGGAGCCCCTAGGCCTCTGGCAGATGAGGCGGCGCCCCACCACCGCTCTTCCTATTCAAACATCAGACTAAAAAGCCCGTCCCTCTCCTTTCCTGGCTATAAAAGGGGGACGGGGTCCTTCCGGGACGAGAGGAATCCAAGGAAGCAAGTCAAGCAATCTCCTTGGCAAAACAAACACACACACTCACTCATCTCACACGAGACTTGGGACGCTTCCTCTCTCCACTTGTTTGTACACCCTACCTACAGCACCTTTGGTGCGTGATAATACAAACCTTCTTGTGTCCTTCTTGCACACCATCCAGGTTGGGAGCACGACGAATTCACTCGTTGGTACTAGGACCACTAGTTTTAGCACCGACAAATTGGCGCTGTGTAGGGGCTTGTGCGTTGCGTTTTCGCTTTCCTTCCCGCCAAAACTCGGGAATGGCCAAGAACGATATTTCGGGCGGATTCCCAGCCTTAACTCCACTCCACTCCAGCCTTACTGGAGCCGTGGACCCCGATCCGTTTGGTGAGTTTTGAGTTCGCGTCAACTGGAGTCCAAGACGACATGGAACTTCTCCCCACGGAGTCCAGAACCTCCGACCAGTTCCTTGAACCCATCGCCACCGTCAGAGGCGCCGTGGGCGCTGCCTCCCGCCGAGGGACGGACGCACCACGACGCCAAAGAAGTATGGGGTGAGGACCTTGCGGCGCTAGGAGCGGGCGCTACCGCCACTATCGCCACCACGCCACGCCCATTTGGCTCGGTCAACGCCGCCGCCACGCGGCGCAACGCACGCCTCCACCGACATGGGAGCCCTGAGGAGGCGCCCACGCCGCCGGGGCGCTCCACGGCGCCCGACGACGACATCCCCCGGCTGCATCCATCCACGCCTATGAGGAGTACCCGGGTTAGGCAGAGGGAGCAGCGGCGCCACTCGGGCGAGCGCCACATCCACCCGATCCGGCGCTACCTCGAGGACACTGAGCCTGGGGTTCATTCCCGAGCATGCCTTCGCCTGGCCACCCCGGCTCGACTCCCCTGCAGACGACATGTACGATCCGACTCGTGAATGCTTTCACGTGAGATCGGGTGAGCCTGGGCCAGAGGCGGCAATGGCAACGACGGCGCGACTGTGGCCGTGATCCCGTGCCCGCCGCAGAGCGATTCCTGGGCGGCGCAACCCCCCGAGGACCCTAACACATCCGGGCCCCGGCCATGGGGCCACAACTCCCAAGACATACGGTTCTCCTGGGACCATGAGCACGGCACCCTCTAGGCCACGGCGCCCCGCTATCGAGAAATGGATTCGGAGCTTGGGGGACGTGCTCGAGCACGACCGCCGCCGCCTACGACAGAGATAGAAGCGCACGAGCATGCCCACCGCGGCGGCACGCATCCTAGCCCCCCGCCGCCGCCAAGACGCGCTGCGGACGCCAATGTAAGGGATCGCCAACGACCAGGGTGGAGAGCGCCCCCCATCTTCCCACGCCAAGAAGTCATAACGTGCGGTTGCGTCTTCGTCCTGGGCCGATGCCGTAACCATCGATTTCGAGGGACGGGCGGATTCGAGATGATCGAGATTATTCGAGACCGCCGCCGCCCGCCAGATCGAAAGCTCGGCCTCCCGCATCGGGACACCGAGGGATGAGGAGGACGAAGAGCGCCCACGACGCGAAGCGAAGCTTTGGCCCATCAGACCCATCGCTGAAGGCCGACCCAGCTGCCTTTGGACGCATCATGCAAGATCGACGATGGTGACGCGACGCAACGCCATCAACAACGCCAAGAAGCGAGGCCGGGAGTTCGCCGGATGCAACCGCCACCGCGAGGCGGAAGGCGCCTGAGAAGGATTTAGGACCGCGACGATGTCGATCCTGGGGTCGCCCCTTCACTGAGATCCGCAAATAAGACGGCTTCCCTTCCGGGTTCCGACAACCGGCCACTTGCCAAATACGGAGAAACGAACCCCGAGGTTTGGCTCAACGACTACCGCCCTGGCATGCCAGCCTGGCGGCGCTTGACGATGATCGGTTTATCATCCGCAACCTTTCGCCGCACTTGGGTACTCCTAAGACGCTATCGGAGCATCTTCCCGCCCGCACAATCCGCGATCCGGTCCGAGCTAGTCGTGGTTTTTGTGGGAAATTTCCAGGGCACATACGTGCGCCCTGGGAATTCTGTGGATCTCCGCACCTGCCGCCAGAGGCCCGACGAGACGCTACGTGACTTCATCAGCGCTTCTCGAAGAAGTGCACGAGTGCCTAACGCGGCCGGCAGACCGCCATCATCGCAGCATTCCTTGACGGCACGACACACGCAAGGAGCTCGGCCCACGAAGTTGGGCCGGAAGATGCCGACCACCGCCAACGAGCCGCTCGAGGTGGCGATGAATCCCGCCTCCCGGCGAGGAGGCGGTGGGAGCGATTTTCCGCGACGCCGGCGGCAAAGGGAAGCGGAAGGAGGACAATGCCGAGGGGGAGGCTGCCCCGCCCCGTAAAAAACAAGAAGAACAAGCACAAAGGGAAAAAGGGCAAGAAAGAGGTGGACTCCGAGGACGATATCGTTGCCACTGGCCGATCAAGAAGACCCTCGAGGCCCCCGGCCCGGGCCTTCGACGACATGCTCAAGAGGCCCTGCCCTTTCCACAAATTCCCCCGTCAAGCACACTCATGGGGGAGTGCAATTTGGCTTGTCGCTTCTATCCTAAGCTTCCCCACCCGAGGACAAGAAGAAGAAGGAGGGGGAAAACAAAGGCAAGGAATTCCCCGAGGTCCATGACGCTTTCATGGTCAATGGGGATCGCCGGGCGAATCTCACTCGCGCCAAATCAAGCGCGAAAGGCCGAGATATTCCCGGTGCACCCCGCCACCCCGCAAAGCACTGCTGTGGTCCGCCGACGCCATCACCTTCAAAGATCGACGACCACCCGCCTACGTGCCAAAGCCGTGGCGATACCCGCCGTGGTCGACCCCATTGTCGGCAACGTGCGGCTCACCAAGGTGTTGATGGATGGCGGAAGTGCCCTTAACATCCTCTACTCCGAAACCCTCGCCTTGTTGGGGATAGAGCGCCACAGCCTTCGGCCCAAGAGCTCTCCCTTTCAAATGTAGTGCCTGGGTAGACGCGCCCGGCCCCTGGGCCGATCGACCTCCTGGCCTACTTTGGGACGCCATCGAACTTTCGCGCAAGGAGGTCATCACCTTCGACGTGGTTGACTTTCGAGGAACCTATCACGGAATCCCTGACGACCCTGATGGGTTCATGGCCGCCCCCAACTACACTTACCTTCTCCTCAAGATGCCGGGCCCTAATGGCGCCATCACCGTTGGCTCCTCCTACGAACACGCTGCTCAATCGCGACGCCGAGGCGAGGCCGAGCACGCCGAGGTCGTGGGCGATCTCCGAGGCCCTCGACACCAACGGCCACGCCGGCAAGATTCGAGCCATCCGACGGAGTGAAGGAGGTCCCGCTGACCCCGCCTCCATCCGCAAGGCGGTGAAGATCCGCGCCTCCCTCGACCGAAATAGGAAGTTGTGCTCGCCGACTTCCTCCGCGCAAACGCCGACATCTTTGCGTGGAGCCCCTGACATGCCGGCATTCCGAGGGAAGTCGCCGAGCACTCCCTTGACATCCGGCCGGGTCCAAGCCTGCTGAAACAAGCTGCCTCGCGCCGATTTGACGAGGAAAAGCGCAGGCCATTGGCGAGGAGGTGAACAAGCTTTTGGCGCCGGGTTCATCAAGGAGGTGTTCCACCCTCGAGTGGTTATCTAACCCCCAGATTGGTTAGGAAAAAAGAGGGAAATGGAGGATGTGTGTAGATTACATTAATCTAAATAAAGCATGTCCGAAAGTCCCTTTTCCCTTACCACGATCGATCGATAGTCGACTCCACTTCGGGTGTGAGCTCTTATCCTTCCTTGACGCCTATTCCGCTTACCACCAAATCAAGATGAAGGAGTCCCGACCACCGCGACTTCCTTCATCACCCTTTCGGGTATGTACCGCTACGTGACGATGCCCTTCGGCTCGTGAACGCCGGGGCCACGCGGTGCATGCCGGGCGCTGAGACCACATCGGCGAAACCGTAGAAGCCTCACGCCGACGACATCGTGGTCAAGACCAAGGAGGCCGACAACCTCATCTCCGACCTTGAGGTCGATTTCGTGTCTCAAGGCCAAGAGCGCCAAGCTCAACCCCGAGAAGTGCGCCTGGGGTCCCCCGAGGCATGCTCCTCGGGTTCATCGCCTCCACGCTGCGACGAGCCCAACCCGAGAAGGTAATCATGTAACGAGCATGGGGCCGATCGAGGACCCGGAAGGGTGTGCAAATGAAGTCATGGGTTGCTCGGGCGTCTCTAAGCCGCTTCATCTCACGGCTCGGGCGAGAAGGGCCTCGCAACTCTATCGCCTCCTAAGAAAGTCCGAGCACTCTTCCGGGACCTCCGAGGCCTGGGGAGGCCCCTCGACAAGCTCAAAGCCGCCTCACCTGGGCCCCGATCCTCGTCCCCGCCAAAAGGGGGGAGCCCCTCCTCCTCAGACGTTGTCGCGACAACGCAGTAGTAGTAGGCCGCGGCCATCGCCGCCGAGCGGCAGGAGGAGGGCCACACCCCGCGCCCCAGAGGCCGCTTTATCTTCATCGGCGAGGTGTTGTCCGAGACCAAGATCCGCTACCCGCAGATCCAAAAACTGCTCTACGCGGTGGTCCCGACCCGGCGCAAGCTCCGACACTACTTCGACGCCACCCCGTGACGGTGGTCTCCTCCTTCCCGTTGGGGGAGATCCTCCAAAATCGGGAAGTCTCGTGGCGGGTCGCCAAGTGGTCCGTTGAGCTCATGGGGGAAACCTCTCCTACGCCAAGGAAGGCTATCAAGTCTCAAGTCTTGGCCGACTTCATCGCCGAGTGGACCGATACTCGCTATCGCCGCCTGGCCCTGTGTGGAGTGCCGGTTGATGTACCGACGGGTCCCTCGATGAAGACCGGAGCCGGCGCCGGTCTCCTCTTTGTCTCCCCCCCCTCGGGTGCACATCCGACACGTAATCCGCCTCCACTTCCCAAATGCCAAACAACATGGCGGAGTACGAGGGCCTACTCAACGGGTTGAAGATCGCCATCGAAGCTCGGCATCAAGCGCCTTGATGTCCGAGGGGACTCGCAGCCTTGTCATCGACTGTGTCATGAAGGACTCAAGCCGCCACGACCCCAAGATGGACGATACCGCAAGGCGGTGCGCGCCCGGAAGACAAGTTCGAGGGCCTTGAGCTCAACCACGCCGCCGGCAGTACAACGAGGCCGCCGATTTAACTCGCCAAGATCGCCACTGGAAGAGCCCCTGCCTCCCCCGACGCCTTCACAAGGGACCTCACGGCTCCCTCCATCACACTCGCCGAACAGAGGAGGCCACTGAGAATAGCTCGACCCCCTGGGGCCGGGGAGATGTCCAAGGTCACCTTCAGCCGAGGCCCCCTCGACTCCAAGGCGCCCTCGGCGCCAAACCCCTGTGGTCATGGAGATCGACGGGAGGATCCGTAAGCCGACCCCAAGCCGGACCGAGAAAGCCATACCGATTGATCGCTCGGGAACCCTCCCCGAGGACTTCAATCAAGCCCGACGCATCGCGAGAAGAGCAAAGTCCTTCGCTGCCATCGAGGACGACCTCTTACAAACGAGCCCCTGGGGTCCCGCAGCCGATGCGTCACGGCCGAGGATGGCCTTGCCCCTCGTTCGCAAAATCCACGCCGGGGTGTGTGGCCACCACGCCGGGCCCCGCCTCCCTCGCGTCGGGCAGCGCTCCGGCAGGGTTCTATCTAGCCAACCGCTGTCGCCGACGCCACCGACGTAAGGCGCACCGCGAGGGGTGCCAATACTATGCTCGGCCGACGCACCTACCGGCCAGCACCTGCACCATCCCGATCACATGGCCCTTCGCCGTGTGGGGTTTGGACTTAGTAGGACCTCTCAAGAAAGCGCCGGGGTTTCACCCATTTGCTTGTCGCCATCGACAAGTTCTCCAAGTGGATCGAGGGCGCCCGTCACCAACATTCGATCCGAGCAGCGGTGCTCTTCTTCACCGACATCATCCACCGCTTTGGAGTCCGGAACTCTATCATCACCGACCACGGCACCCGCTTCACGGGGCGAAGTTTAGAAACTTCTGCGACAACCACCAGATACGCATTGTCCGTCCCTGGTCGCACCCACGCACGAACGGGCAGTGGAACGGGCCAACGGGATGATACCGCAAGGGCTCAAGCCTCGGATCTTCAACAAGCCTCGACAAGTTCCGCAAAAGGTGGCTCGAGGAGCCCCCGGTCCTCCGGAGCCTCGTGATCGACAACGAGCCGAGCCACGGGTTCACGCCTTTCTTCCCCGGTATACGGCCCGAGGCCGCCCCTCCCCACCGACTTGAATTTGGCCTCCGAGGCTCAAGTCCTATGAGGAGTGGCGCAACCGATGGGCTTGGGAGAACTCGCTGGATATGCTTGACGAGGCCGTGGACGCCGCCCTCCTACACTCGGCAAGATACCAGCAGCCCCTCCGACGCTACCACGACCGACGGGTCCGAGCCGTAGAGACCTCAAGGAAGGCGATCCGGTGTCTGCCTCCGCCAAGACAAATGGGACGCCACAAGCTCACGCCGCCTTGGGAAGGACCATTCATCGCCGCCAAGTCCTCAAGCCGGCACGCATAAGCTCGCCAATGAGGACGGAGAAGTCCTCAACAACGCTTTGGAACATTCAACAGCCTACGTCCGCTTCTACCCTTAAGTTTCTAAGTTCCTACTTATAGTTGTAATTCATATTTCTCAAAGAAGAATGAAAAACACTTTTACAATTTTCTCGTAAATAAGAAACATGTCCGAGGCCCCGGGGGCCGAGGACCTTAACTACACTTACACCGCCAGAGCCCGAGCGAGACTCGGCTTTGACCCATCAAAGTCGAGCCTCCCTGGGGCTAGACATGGGGGGGAACTCCCTCCCGAAAAGGCACTCCCGCAAGCGCACCTTTTGTTAGTCATTTTCGAACATTTTCGTGTGGTCCTCTCGAACGCTTGGAAAAAGGGTAACTGAGGGATTATCTCGAAACCTAAGGCCGGTTGAGCTACGGAGTTGCTTACGCCCATGCGCCACGACGCCCTACTCACCGCCATAGGACGAGGTACCTCATGCTTTGAGGAAGGGTTGCTCCAAACGCCAAGGACGGAAAGCCACGAGGCCGCCCACGCCCCTGGCATAGGGTGCCTCCTCGCTTAACCACCCTTGACTAAGGACTCTCTCCTCGCGAGGGCCCTAATCTAAGTACGAGGCGAGAAACAAAGGCACGAAAAGTAAACGTAAAACGAGAAAACAAATCATAAGGCCTCGTTGGGCCACGGTACTTGTCAACCGCATTACAATAACAAAAAGCTAATTAAGTTTTTTTTACATGGGCACGCCGGCCCAACATGCATTTCATCGGGGGGAGTCCGACCCCACTTCTCCCCCCGGTGGCGCATCCATGGCGCCGGGTGGCGCCGGCTCCTTCGGCAATGTTAGGGGGAGGATCGCCGCCTGGAAGTGCCCGACCAGCGCAGCTGTGGCCCCTTCACTTTCAGCAAACAGCCCCTCTCGTCGAACACCTCCCTCTCGCGACACCCTCCTCGCCTCCCTGGGCGACGACGAGCCCCTCGGAAACTTTGGGGAGGTCGAGGTCGAGTGGGAGAGGGTCATCGCCAAGGTGTGCGACACGCCGGTCCGGGCTGGATCAAGGGCGGGCGTGACGCTGCTGGCTTCCCGTCTCCGGGCACGCCCAGACGGCCCCGCGGGATCGTCGGCCGGGCGGACTCGCCGGCTCCGACCGCTGTGCAAACGGGCTCGACCTCCTCCTTCGTGGCCTCGAGCTCGCCCGCTGGGCCGAGGAGCAGGCCGTCTCGCACCGCACCGAGGTCCGCCGCTTGTCCGACGACTTCCTCCTCGCCCTACATCCGCCGTGGGTCCCTTTGAGCTGGAATGCAAGGATGCGATCGCCCAAAAACGACAAAGACTCACCTTCCGTCCGCACCACCTCCGCCGCCACAAGGCCGGGAGTCGGATGGCCTCATTCAGCCGCTTGCCCAAGCTCTACCAAGCACTACGGTGACGTCGCCGACAAAAAAAGGGTGGATCGTTGTCCATATTCACCAAGTTCTCTGTCAAGGTCCCGATGGTGCCTGAGGCCTCAAGTAAGCGCCTGCATCATCGCCTCTCCTTCTCGGCGCTGAGCTTGTCGAGCTCCTCGCTCCGAGCAGCCAGCTCGGTGCGCACCGGGTTTGCCTCCCGGCCGTTGGAGATGGAGCGCGTCGCCGAGGCGACTGAACCAAGAAACTCGATTTCTCCCCGGACGCCACCGGCCAGTCCTACAACGATCAGACTAACGGATTAGCCGCCTTTGGGCGCCATGCCAAGGTTAGGCTTCAACCACAAATGATTGTATTACCTTCAACAGTCGGGAGGTCCCCGGAGAAGATCGGCGAGAGCAGGCCAAGCAGTGTTCTTGGTCGACTTCATATACTTATCCGCCCGCTTCCCACCGGGTCGACTCCAAGGCGTTGCCCAAAGATGACCGGCCGGTCTCCGGTCCCGGCGGTCCCACTGCATAATACGCGGGGCGGCACGTTCGGGCCGGAGGACCTCGGCGGGCGCCATGGTCGACGACCCCATACGGTTGCCGCCTCGAGGAGGTAGCATCCGCGATTTTAATTCACCTCTTTCCCCCGCTGAGGCGGTCTCCCCCTCCGAGGAGGGATCTCCACCACCTCCCGCTGCCGAGGCGCTGCTTGTGCGGAACGCGGCGCCGCCCTCCATGACCACGCCGCTGGGCTATTGGGGCGCGCCGCCACGGCTTCCGCTGGACGGCCGCCACGGCTCCACAAAGAAGCGCCGCCAAGGCCTTCCTCGGGCTGGCGCTTTGCGCCTCTTCGCCGAGGGCTTAAGGATGGCTCTCGCGAGGGCGCCGATTACCGCTTCTGACGCCGCCTGTACCACCGCCTGTGGGCAGTGCAAGTGGCGCCCGCCAGACCGGCTCAGAGTCGCCGCTATGCTGAGCGAAGCGGGCCGGGCCGGGCCGTTTTGCGCTTTTAAGCCTGCGGTAGCAAGAAGAGCGGGTCTTTCAAAAGAAAAAGAAGGGCGGCGGAAGACTAAAAGGACAAACACCTACCGCGGGCGGCGGTTGAAAACGATCGCTCACTGGAGCTGCGGCTCGGCTGGGCTCGGACCAGGTGTCCTCGCCCGCACGACTCAGGGGTCACGGGCATGTGGCGCCGCCCACCGGCGCCGCCGCTTCTCGGCCGAGGCCTCGCCCCTCACCTCGGTGGTCCTCCCCCCGCCTCAAAGCCGCTCCGAGGGTAGGACTGAAGTCGCCCGACCCGACGCCTTGATGACCTGGGGAGGGGCCTCGCCTCCTCCCGACCTGAAAGTCACGCCTCCTACCGAAGCCTCGGGCGGAGTGAGGGGCGGGGAGTGAGGTCCTTCAACGCCACGGCGCCCACTCCCTTTCTTCTTCACGGGGCGATGCGCCAAGCCAAAGAAGCCGTAGTCCTCCTCCTCCTCGCCATCCTCATCATCGCCACGGCGCCGGTGGTGTCGGGGAGGGCGCCGGGCTCCCCTGGGAGCCCCCTCGGCCCTCCCCCGGGCGCCCCGCTCTCCAGGGCGCTCACCTCAAGGATGTTCCGTCCTTTCTTTCTCCTTCTTTCTTTCTTCTCCTTCCTCTCGCCTCCCGCGATGGCCTTGTTAGCCCTTTTCACCGCTGAGACGGGAGGCTTCGACGCCTCAACTTCCCCGGCCGCCCTCGCGAGGAAAAGAACAAGGTGAGGTTAAAGGGGGGAGATGCGGGCATCAACGATACAAGCACAATCAAAGGAACTCACCACGGAGATGGCGCCCCGGTAAATATGATCGCGACCAGAGAGGAGTGGGAAGGGTCAATATGCCGCCTCCTTCGTCCGCTCGACAACCTCGTTTAACTCGAGGTCGATTTTGACGACATCCTTGTCCCAGCCTGTGGGCTCCTTTCCTCGCATGTCGAACAGAAAAGCCGCCTCGACATGAGGGGCAGGACTGGCCGTTGGTGGAAGGCGGGATGATGACCGACGATCCAACCCCTTTCTCGGGTCAGCAAGATCTTCAAGGCCCCGAACACCTTCTTCAAATGAGTGGTCTTCCTCGATGATCTCCTCCCTCCACCTTGCGGGCCTCCGCCTCAAACACCTTCCTAAGTGAAAGCAGCGGTGTGACGAAGTCGCTCCCAGATAGAACCACTTCAAGGCCATGGGGTTGAGAGGAGGCGAGCCTGCCGGGATGTAGGAATCCCGTGCAGCGATTCCTCAGCCTACAAGATGTGCTCTCCCCGACGCGGATGGGCATCCTCTTCCCCTTACCGGCGCCCTTGAAGTAGAGGACGCCCCTCTAAGAAATAGGAGCCGAGATCCCTGGGGCTCGACTGAGGTATCCCTCGCACAAGGCTTACCTAACACCGGCCAGTTGATGGAGTTGGGTTGAGGTTCTCGCAGCCTCCAAAGCCATAGTACTGGTGATGGCCCTCAAGAAACCGCCCACCGCATCCCGAACCTGCTTCATGGAACGCCGTGGAAGCTCACGACGCACTCTAGGCGGGTGCGGGGACGTGGTGGCCGGGCGAAACAATCCATCCCCGGCGAGGCCGGTCGACGCAGGGCGGAGAAGCCCCTTCCCCACGAGCCGTCCGCCTCCCAAGTAGCCACGAGCTCGCTTCCCACTCCTCCTCCGCGCGACGATCTCGTGGCCCGCAGCGCCATGGCGGCGACGGTGGGCTAGGCGATGTGGGGTTTCCTCCTTTCTGCCCTGCCTCTGGGCGGCGCTGATGCGTATGGCGCGCCAGTGAGGGAAACGAAAGCTGCTAAGGGGTGAGGGAAGGCTAAGAAACTGCATTTGCCGCCCACATCGTATTTATACCTGTAAACCCTAGTCGGCTCACCTACCCACATTTAATGCACCATCGCGCCCGGATTTCCTAATTCGAGTACACGCCGCACGGAGACCCAGCGCAGGAGCACGAAGGCCATGCCTACACGGCCGGCTGCCCTCACGCACGATGCGTAGTTTTTTCTCCCATAAACCTTTACTGAACCCGGGACTGCGGCGCGCTGCTCTAAGGGCAACCGCACACAAGACATCACATCCGTGGGACCTCAGCGCACAAGACGATCGCAAATCGCTCACGACGGAGAAAGAGGGCTCGCTTGGCCGCGCTGGGCGCTTCCATCATCCCGCTAGCACACTGGAAAAGGCGCGCCCACGCCCCTACACATGGGGCGTCACACTCGAGCGCCTTTCCCCTCGAAGTGGGTCGGGCGACGCCCATTACGTCCGAGAGGTACGAGACCGCCCATCTCGTGGTTCGGCCAGCCCTCAAGACACACAGAGTCGTGGCACTGACTGCTCATATACACGATAGCCTCCGCGCGAGTAGGGCCGCCCTTGTAGCATCCGAGGCCAAACGACGGCACTGAGAAAGGGGATCCCGCTGTGGGAGAGCATCGAGCCCCTGACCCTAGCAGACGGGACCCGAGCCCCCGCCTCAGTGGACACTGCAGGTGTGCTCTATGGAACGCGCCCGGCCCAAACAACCCCTAACGAACGGGCAATGTGCGCTTTCACTTGATCCTCCCAGCACAGCTCACCGGATCTAGTTGCGTAGACACTCGCCACCGACGGCGCGACAAAATCCACCCTCCTCCTCGCGAAGGGATGCGCCGAGGCGCTCCCCGGTTAACGGGCCAGTACTGCAGACGCCCCACGCCTCGAACGGGCTCGCTACCTCGCGCAGCGTCGAGGGGGAAACGCTGCTTTAACCACGCTGCCGCTCCCCTGCGGGACGAGCCGACGGGCCCGGGGACTCGCAAACGCACGTAAAACACTCGACCGAAACATATAAGCCCCTGGGAAGCACCCACACTCCTCCGAGGCCTTGCTACACTCCGGGCGGGTGTGCTCGCGCCTCCACCGGAGAACGTCTCTCGAGGTGAGCGTAACACCCTCACCAAGCACGCATTTGAGCCCCTCGAGGATCACTCACGCCCCTCCGAGGCCCTCAGCTGCACTCCGCCGGTACGCCGCACGCCCTGGGGCTGCAGGGAAACGCCTAGAGCATCTAACGCCCAGTCTCCAAGCAGAACTAGACAAAAGCAGACCTCAAATTTCTCCGAACGAGTGCTCCCACTCCTTCGTAGGTTCGGGGCTACTGGGTTTGAACTTCAAAATAAGGGCCCTCCCTAACAATTAGGCCCAAGAAACGCAAAAACTAGCCACAAGCAACAAAACACGGCCCGCCAAGGCCCAACCGCACTACACACTAACACCCCGAGCCCCCATTAAGGGGACTTCAAGCAAACGCTAATCCTTCCGCCTCTGTCCAAGCCTCCTTCATCAAAGCCTCCTGACGGTTCCCGTTTCCTCCGCCCCCGAGCCTCCCCTGCAGAGGCCCCTGACGGACGGCCCACTTTCCTGACCTCGGCCCGAGCCTCACAAACAGGGCCTCGTGGGCGGGCGCCCGCTTCAGCCCCGACCGAGCCCTCCCTCGTTGAGGCCTGGACGGGCACTAACGCCTGCCGCCTCCGAGGCCTTCCCCGGCCGAGGCCCCTGACGGGCACAGCCTGAGCCCGCCCGAGGCCTCCCCGCAATGGGCCTCGACGAGCCTCGCCCGTCCCGACCGAGCCCGCCGCTTGCTAAGTCTTTGACGACACGCCGGGCATCACCCGGTCAAAGATCGACTCATCGACTTGACGTATATCTACCGCCCGCCTTCCCACATAGGATCGCCAAGCCGACGCTAGTCCCCCGGCGGGATGGGAGCTGCCCCGCCACCACTTCGCACCTTCAGCCAAGGCCATCGGCTACGCAATCCCTACAAGTAGCTGCTGCTCGCGATTGTAGGGCGCTACGATGACTAACCCCTCAGAACAGTCCCATCACGGGAAGTCCAAATACGAGCATGCCGCATCCTCGGTGAGAGCACGGCTGCCGCTCAGACGAGCGGGCGTCGGTCTCTCCGTGTCTCCCCGGCCATCAGCAAGCACTCCAGTCTTCCGTAGTCGGGGCAGACGGAGATGGCCCCCAGACGCCGTGATCTCGGCTCCTCGTGAGCCCTGACCCGGAGTGGGCTAAAGCTACAGCAAGCCACGGTGCACTGGCACGCCATCATGACGCCCCACGCCCACCCTCGCAGGAGGCGCACGCCCCTCCTTCGCCAAGAACGAGGAGCCTCCTCCACTTGAACGTCAAGCATACAACCATCGACAGCAAGACAAAACCGCCGCCCTCACCCTTGGCCTGGCAGACAAGGAGAGGGGGGGAGCCCCTAGGCTCCTAAGTAGATGAGGCGGCACCCATCACCGCCCTTCCTATTCAAACATTGAAAAAGCCCGTCCCCCTCCCCTTCCCGGCTATAAACCCTTCTTTTGGGTCCTTCCGAGAGGAATCTTAGGAAGCAAATCAAGCTTAAGAATCTCCCTTGGCAAACAAAACACACACACTCACTCATCTCACACGAGACTTGGGATGCCTCCTCTCTCCACTTGCTTGTACACACTCCTACCTATAGGCACCTTTGGTGCAGATACAAAACCTTCTGTGTGTCCTTCTTGCACACCATCCAAAGGGTTGGGAGCACTCCACGCAAATTCACTCGTTGGTACTAGGACCACTAGTTTTAGCAATCGGCTATCTCTAAACTTTAA